>JASDQU010307285.1:166848-201225 GCA_032191745.1 Picea mariana
GGAAGGGCTTGAAAATGGAATTCATCAACCCTTGGAATGTGGAAGGTGCATTTGTAAGGCCAAAAGGCATGACCAAAAATTCATAATGGCCTTCATGAGTTCGGAATGTTGTTTTGGGGATATCTTCTTCCTTCATTCTAATCTGATGATACCCTGAACGGAGATCCAATTTTGTTAAATAGATTGCTCCATGTAGTTCATCTAACAATTCATCAATGACGTGAATAGGAAACTTATATTTAATAGTGATCTTGTTGAGCTCTCTATAATCTGGACACATACACCATGAGCTATCTTTCTTGAATACCATTACCACTGGTGCAGAGTAAGAACTTTTGCTAGGTCTAATAATGCCAGCCTCTAACATTTCTTCAACCATGCACTCAATTTCACTCTTTTGGGCATAAGGGTATCTGTATGGCCTGATGTTAGGAGGAACACTCCTAGGAATTAGGTGAATTTCATAATCATGATTTCAAGTGGGTGGAAGACCTTTGGGAATATCTTAAAATACTTTGGAATGCTTATCAATGATCCCTTGGATATCTTGAGGAATAGATGGCTTAGTTGTTTGAACATCTAGTGAGCATAGTTCTGCAATAACGCCTTGATGCCCATTTTTCAATAATTTTGTCATGCCATTAGATCTTATCACCTTACCGGGTTTCCCTGTGATACATCTTAACTCAATTTCTTTTCCTTCCAATGAAAATTTCATGAAAAGTTCTTGAAAATTAAAAGCCATTTTTCCTAATGATTGTAACCATTAGATTCCTAGTACAACATCAGCACCACCCATGGGTATAGAAATCATTGGACTATTCATTACATATTCCCCCATAGTAAGATTGATCTTATTGCATTTTCCTGAGCAATTGATAGTTCCTCCATCTGCAATCATTACTTGAAACTCTGGCGTTGGATACACAAAGCAATTGAGAGCTTTGGCTAATTTATAGTGAATGAAATTATGAGTACTTCCAGAATCAATTAGGACTATTACCTTTTTCTTTTTGATGTATCCTTCGATCTTGAGGGTTTGAGGAGTGCTAATTCCAGCCAATGCATTACATGATATCGTGGGAGTGAACTGTTCAGATGAAATTGATTTTACGTTTTCATCTTGAGATGGTTCTTGTTCTTGTTATTCTTCCTCTTGACAATCTATGTAGAATAATTTCTTCTCACCACACTTATGTCCCTTACTGTACTTGCTGTCACAATTAAATCATAAACTTTTTTCTTTTCTTTCCTCCAATTTTTGAGGTGTCAACCTTGTAGGTTGAGGTGTTTTAGAAGAAGGAGTATTATTATCTCTATAGATTTTGGGATTGGTCCTTCTAGTAGCCATAGCCATATTTTTACTTTCAACATTTATTGCCACCTTAAATGCATTCTCCAATGATTTGGGTTCCCAAAGGAAAACCTCATGTTTTATTTTATCCTTTAAAGTTCCTATGAATACATCAATCAAGTTCTCATCTGGAATATATGTTACCTTTATATTCAATCTTTGGAAGTTCTCAATGTGCTCTGTAACTGAACCCTTTTGCTTGAGATTTATCAATTGGATAAATAAGGTATTGCTCCTTGTATCCTCATGGTGTGCTATCATTTCTTCCGTGAAAATTGTCCAAGTGATGAGTTATTTGAGAGAAGAAAGCCATCGATACCATACAAATTGATTGGGTTCTAAATATAAAGAATAAATTTGTACCTTTTGTGTATGTGGCACATTAAGTAGATTAAAGAATTGCTCCATCTGAGGTATCCATGTGATTGGGTCCTTTCCATGAAACTTCCTCATATCGATCTTAGGAATGTGGTTGATCTTCAACCCAAAGTTGGAATTTATCCATTCTTGATTCACCTTCCTTGTGTCCTCATCATGAATTTCATGGGATACATTTTCACTTTCAGGTGTCCTCTCTATTATAAATTTTTTCAATCCTTCCAGGATCTCCCCTTTTAAACCCTCCATCATCTCTTGTAGTTCATCTTTTGTTACTGTCTTCTTTTGTAAATCATTTATGTCCCTACACATTTCTTCACTTTCATCAAGAGTCCATGTAGGATTATCTGGAGGCTTATTTGGTGTAGAAATTCCCTTTTTGGGTGGAATGTTGGTCAAGTATCACTTTTGAACCTTGATTTTGAGGTGGTTCTGCTAGACAATATTTCTTTTGCTGTACCTCCAAAGTTTTGGCCCTTCTGGGTATGAAAATTTATTTTTTGTAGTTCTCTAATATTTTTTCTCTGCAATGCCACAGGGCGGAACAAAATTGGATGTGCCAAGTGGAATTTACAGTAACTTCCCCACAACTTGTTGATTTTTGGCCTTTCTGGGATATGTCACTTGTATAGCGTGCCCCACACAAAATAATTGATATAAAATTCTAGAACATATACCAGAAATACTATAGATTGTCTACCATCCAATGCAACCACTCTCACTCAATTTGGATACTCTAGGAAGAAGTTATGATTGTTTTACCAGGAACACCTTCTTGAGACTAGTCAATAGCACTAGTCAGATACCTTATCTTCCATAGGGTGTATCTACAAATGTAAGATGACCTAGAAGATTTTTTTTTTAACACATATACCTTACTAATTTCTGTGAATATCCTTGGGAGTTCAGGGTCTGAAACATTACAGAAAAAATTTTATAGTGAAAATTACGCAATGACTCAATTTAGGATGATTCCATAACCCTATCTTGCACAAGTTGTATCTCCGAAATTATAAGGCACAGGAGCTTAAATTTTAACCCAATGTACCTTGATCCATCTACTAAATATCCTCCAAGCCATCCCTTCTTAAACGTTGTAGAAAAAAATTTATAGCAAAAATTCCAAGGTGTCTCAGATGTAGCAGTGAAACCCCAAGACCTTGAGCTCTAATACCATATGTTAGGAACCAAATATCAATATAGAATAGAAAAACCTTAGAATAAGTACTCAACGCCTTGAAAAAGAGATAAATTTAGATAATAAGCCTCTTTGAGGTGGCAACCTCCTTATGCCCACATAAATGTACAATTCCAAGATGATTCCAAATGAAAATGTCTCTTTGGTATATATAGGAGACTAGGAGGTATAATTACAACTAATGGAATAAATCCAACATAAACAAAATAACATTACTAATGTAATATGCCCCAATTAAGGGGTAATGAGCCAATATTAGGGCTTAACAGTCACGTTTTATCCTGGCTACTGTAGGTGAAGAGAATGGTATTGCTTGATGGCTCAATTGATGACACAACCTTGTTTGAATGAACATTTTCATGCATTGTTATTGGCTTTATTTTATAATGCCTGTGGATTATTGTTTGTGATAATTCATAGTAACACTTCCAACATATTATTGGGCAGCCAATGAGAAATTGTTGATGTGTAACTTCATTCCAAATTGGAGTTTGGMAATTGCATTTAACTTACAATATACGGGATTGGTTAGGAAAAGACAACAAAATCTTGCAAGAAGGGAATGCGAAGAGATCCAAAGGCTCACTGATGAACACAAGGGTCTCACTGATTTACTCAYTAATGGCAGTCAATGCAATGACTTATCTAAGTATGTCTATTGCAGAGAGACTCTATCTGAGACTCTTCCAGAGGCTGATTGGAAATATTAGCAAATGAAGTATATCAGGGAGACAATGCATGACAGAAACACATATGTGTTGTAACAGTCAATAAGAAGGGTTTTCTTCTACAAACATGCTTAGGACTCAGGACAATCTTGTAATATATGGTTAAATCTCAAGTAAAGTGGCATTCAAGAAGCCATGTGTAATTCATGATGAAGGCCTGCAGCCCCATACTTTGAGGGAAAACCTAACAGGTACAGAGTGTGTGTTCAACATACAAAGCTCTCTATGGTTATGAGCCTTCTCGCAGAGATAAGATTCATACATAAGATGTTTTGGACCTGAAAAGAAAGTTAGATAAATCTTTGAAGAAGTCCGCTAAAGCCTGCCTTTTCGGTGGCTATTTCAGTTTGCATAGTTGTCCTTAGCCACCGAAAGAAGAGCTTTCAGTGGCTTACAGGTCAGAATTTTAGCTCACAAGCCACCGAAAGCACAGACACGAGAAAAATGTCAGTATTTTTGCTCAGACCGAATGTTTTTGCTGCCAAATCATTTCAACAAGATTCTAAATGAATGATAAAAATAAAAGGGATAGACATCTCTCTCTTTTAAGATTTTGAAGTCGATGCAAAGGATATAAAGGCTGGAAATCTTTTCTATTTTTAGTTAAGATACTGCTCAGTAGTCAAAAGGATATTTTCAAGTGCCTTGTCATCACCTTGAAGGTTTGTGAGCATGTCAAATATTGTTGAAGTTGTTGAAGAATGTTGAAGATCACATATTATGATTAGGATTTGATTCCTTTGAGTTAGGATCTAATCCTATGATTTGAAAGTTGTTTTTATCTTTTTATATTATTAGTATTTTAGATCCATTTTAATAGGATATTAAACTTTGATGTAAGGACTAAAATTCTATTGTTTATGTCAGGGGTTCGGTCCTTGAGGCTGAGTGGTTCGAGTCCGGGGACTAGACCATGTTGATATTGTACTGAGACCTTTTTTATATAATACAGATCAAAAGTTCCTTTCACTGTCTATGTCAGATTATCATCTTCTTTCTTTTTTTGTGCTTAACTGATTACTGTTGTCTAAGTTTATCTAGTTTCAAATGACTATCATCTCATTGGTCAACTCATAAACAATGATTTAATAAGTAATCTGTGTTCTATTTATTCAGCCCATCACACATCTGATCTGGTTGATAGATATAGACTTTCTTCACCCACCACTCAGTTACTCATTTGATTATACATTTTTGAAAGCATTGTCTCATCTAATTATATTACTAAGTGTCTTAAGTGTGAGCCAGATGTTTATGTATCCCATTTGATCCAATAAACACATAAAACCAAAACACATTTTAAGTTACCAGGCTTCTTCAAGATACAACCTGAGAAGGACTCCTGGAGAGATAACAAATTGGCGCCATTGCCAGGGAGAGGAGATTGAAGCTCAGCTTCCTTGGAAGACAACAAGATCCATCTTTGATGATAGACAAAGTCTGGACATATTTTCGGTTGTAATCATCTATCTGGTGACTCCATGAAGGACAGATTCAGTGGTGACTCCATTGTTATGAAATCTGTTGGCGACTCCACTGGTATGAAATGAAAAAGATATTAGCTAAGAGATATGTTTTCTGTGATTTTTCAAAGATAGTTGGTTTCCCTAATCCAGTACCTAGTAAAGATGAATGGGAGAATAGTATTCTCAAATTTCAAGGAGAAGATTGGGAAATACCAGCTGAACATTTGCTGGATTTTCATGATTGCATGCATCGGTTGCAAATTGTGCATGAGGATGTTCACATCAGGCTCTTCGGGTTTTCATTAGAGGGAATTGCTCGTGATTAGTATCGGTCTCTTCCTCTTTCAAGTGTCATCTCTTTGGACGATTTTCATGTTGCTTTTCATGTGTTTTGTAAAGACAAATTTTCATATGACTTTCTCTATCCCGAGTGTTGTCATGAATTCAATCTTTTGAATAAATAATTAGACATTCATGAATAGTATGTTGTTGTAGAGAATACCCTTCATTATGATTGAGAGATTGGTGATCCACATTATGATAACTGTAGTGATGCTTTGTACATTGTACCAAATGCATCTATTGTTTTAGGTTGTCATGAAGATCAGATTGTCCCCTCTGAGAACTTAAAAAATGATGAGCAGATTGACAGATCAACAGGTGAAAGTTTCGGATTCTGCAGTAGATACTAAGGGTAGCCCACAGTTTCCATATTTGCAGATCAAGAGAAGTTGCAGTAACCATGAGGAACAAGGTGATATTTTTCCAAATCTGTTTCAAGATTTTATTGTTGATACTTTTATACAAGAAGCTTCATCTCTGTCATTAGGATCTTATCTTGATGGTTTTATATTCAACCAATACAGTGATAAGGAAGATGATTTTGAGATTTGTGAAGGCTTGTTGTCTACTAGAATTTCATCTAGTTCTTCTTTTCAGTAGAGAGATGATAAAAAATGTGTGCATGCTATGGTTGATGCTAGTTATAAATCTGTTGATCAAAATTGCAGTGAAGATAAAAATTCCATATTTGAATCTGCAACAGGTACTAAAGGAAGCCCTCAGTTTTCTGATTTGTAGACACAGGAAGATTGCAACAGATACGATGAGGAAGATGATGAGCTGAAAGGTCCAGATMAAAAATTCATCATGCATTCTCCTCAGACAGAAATCAAGCAGTATGTATTTAACATTGAGATCTGTGAAGGAAAAGAGAAGCAACATTTTTTTCAGTTGGAGCARTATCATGAAGAGGTATTTTCTTGTGTCTTTAATAATCTTATTGTTGATTTTCTGGAATCCATGAGTAGCATAAATATCAAAATTTTCTTGACAGATGAATGTTGGTTCTATTATCTGTTTAAACCACATGTATGTTGGCTATGCTTTCCTTCATTCTTTTATTCAAGATTAAGAACAGGTTCAATAAATCAATTTCTTACATGGCTTCATTGAAAGCGTGCTTTTACTTGATTAAGAAGCAGTACAATGGGTTAGTGTAGGAATAGGAAGCAGAATAAGCTCTTCATACGAGAAGATAGATCATGTTCAATTGTTGATTTCTTGAATAAACAGAGCAGGCTAGCTACAAGCAGGTTAAAGATCATTTTCAATTGTTGATTTATTGAATAAGCAAAGCAGGCTGGAGGCAGGCTACAGGTTTACAGGGGATAAATTATAAAGGCTAGATGACTCCATGCCCAATGGTAAAGGCAACTGAAACTGCTAGGTTCTTGGAAACCTCACAAGGAGGTCTCCATCCCAGTTGGAGCCATATGTTAGCGATAAAAAATACACTGGTATTTTTGGAGTGTTTTCTCCATATGCTCATTTCTAAAATTTTTGGCAAATGTCTACATCTCCAATTTCCTAATCAACCTTGAAAAATCTCCTATTGATCTTGTTTACTCAAGAGTCTTGTTACTTTGTCTTCAACGTGCATTACAAAAAACATAAAAAATCGTTACATTTCCTATACCCTAGTTTTATGTCTCTTTAGAATTTGCGATAAAAAATAAGATTTTATTTTACCAAAAGGTGTGTGTGCTTTAGTGAGCCTAGTCTATCTTATTGACCAATCAGTCAACATATGCCTAACTCCATGTCTATAAGCCAAGCCACGAGTTATGCATTTCAAGCCATCAAATCCAAGTGCCAATCTCTATAGTCCATTCATCTCAGTGACATGTCATTATAAGTCTCAGCTTGATTAAGGTTTGCATATCTAAACATCTCAATGTATGTGGGATTTTACCCACAAGAAAATAATAAAAAATGCAGAGGTTGCCAAGTGATTGAAGATACATGTGTCAATAATGGCGCAGTTATTTAATGATACCCTATCGATGATCTAAGTTCCATGTGTCGAGGTGAAGATGTGTCATGAAGGTGTTCTAAAGATACAGGTGGCTTGAGAATCAAATTGAAGGCTATGGGTTTCAAGAGAACACACAGGAGTTTAGTGTTCTTCAAATGCACAACGTATTTAAAATGACAACCACAGAGGAATTTTTATTAAATTATTATGCTAAGAGATCATATAGATATTGATTCCCATATCCAAAAATTACAGAGATTGAATTTTATTACTCCAAGTTGTAAGTGTTGAGTTATTCACTGTTCAATAAACCCTTTAGTAAATCCAGATGGTGTGCAGAAGACAAATCTAGAAGCTTTAATGGTGATGGTAGCATTGCCTCTATAGGGTTTTTAATTTTCTCCTCGTTTGGATCGAAGAGGTCACGTTTTATCCTGGCTGTTGTAGGTGAAGATAATGGTATTGCTTGATGGCTTAGCTTATGACACAACCTTGTTTGAATGAACGCATTCCTGCATTGTTATTGGCTTTATTTTATAATGCATGTGGATTATTGTTTGTGATAATTTATAGTAACACTTCCAACATATTATTGGGTAGCCGATGAGAAATTGTTGATGTGTAACTTCATTCCAAATTGAAGTTTGGCAATTGCATTTAACATACAATATTCAGGATCAGTTAGGACAAGACAACAAAAGCTTGCAAGAAGGGAATGCGAAGAGATCCAAAGGCTCACTGATGAACACAAGGGTCTTACTAATTTTTTCACTATTGGCAGTCAATGCAATGACTTGTCTAAGTATGTCTATTGCAGACAGACTCTATCTGAGACTCTTCCAGAGGCTGATTGGAAATATTAGCAAATGAAGTATATCATGGAGACAGAGCATGACAGAAACACAGATGTGTTGTAACAGTCAATAAGAAGGGTTGTCTTTTGCAAACATGCTTAGGACTCAGGAAAATCCTGTAATATATGGTTAAAGCTCAAGTAAAGTGGCATTCAAGAAGCCATGTATAATTCATGATGAAGGCCTACAACCCCATACTTTAAGGGAAAACCTAACAGGTACAGAGTGTGTGTTCAACATACAAAGCTCTCTATGGTTATGAGCCTTCTCGCAGAGATAAGCTTCATACATCAGTTTTTCTGGAACTGAAAAGAAAGTTAGATAAAGCTTTGAAGAAGTCCACTAAATCCTGCCTTTTCGGTGGCTATTTCAGTTTGCACAGCTGTCCTTAGCCACCGAAATAAAAGCTTTCAGTGTCTTATAGGTCAGAATTTTAGCTCACAAGCCACCAAAAGCACAGACACAAGCAGAATGACCGTATTTTTGCTCAGACCGAATGTTTTTGCTTCCAATTCATTTAAGCAAGATTCTAAATGAATGATAAAAATAAAAGGGATAGATATCTCTCTCTCTTTTAATATTTTGAAGGATATAAAGGCTGGAAATATTTTCTATTTTTAGTTAAGATATTGATCAGCTGTCAAAGGGAGATTTTCAAGTGCCTTGTCATCACCTTGAAGGTTGTTGAGCGTGTCAAAGATTGCCAAAGTTGTCGAAGAATGCTGAAGATCACAGATTATGATTAGGATTTGGTTCCTTTGAGTTAGGATCTAATCCTATGATTTGAAAGTTGTTTTTATCTTGTTCTATTAGTAGTATTTTAGATCCATTTTAATAGGATCTTAAACTTTGATGTAAGGACTATAAACTCTATTGTTTATGTCAGGGTTTCAGTCCTTGAGGTTGAGTGGTTCGAGTATGGGGACTAGACCATGTTGATATTGTACTAAGACCTTTTTTTATATAATACAGATCACAAGTTCCTTTCACTATTTATGTCAGATTATCATCTTCTTTATTTTTATGTGCTTAAATGATTACTGTTGTCTAAGTTTATCTAGTTGCAAATGACTATCATCTCATTGGTCAAATCATAAACACTGAGTTAATAAGTAATATGTGCTATATTTATTCATCCCATCACACATCTGATGTGGTTGATAGATATAGACTTTCTTCACCCACCACTCAGTTACTCATCTGATTATACACTTTTGAAAGAATTGTCTCATCTGATTATATTAATAAGTGTCTTAAGTGTGAGCCAGAATTTTATGTATCCCATTTGATCCAATAAACACATAAAACCAAAACACATTTTAAGATACCAGGCTTCTTCAAGCTACAACCTGAGAAGGACTCCTGGAGAGATAACACACTGAAGAAAGCGGATGAAGAGTAGAAAGAGAGCCCTCCAAAAAGATACCATGAGAGGTGATGAAATCCATCATGGAGATGAGTGAAGGTATGAATGAGAAATTTATAACTAGGATACAAAGGGTGATGAAATCCCAATGGCCTATAGAAATCTATCTCGAGCACCCTCCCTCATGTGAGAGCTAATGTAGGAGAATCATCACTAAGATACCTCTTCACGGATATGTGAAATAGGTTACCTTGCCTTCAAGATGAAATCAAGTGGTTGAGGGATCTTCAATATTGAAAGATCTAGGAACCTCAATCAAACCTATGGTCCCAACTTTGGCATTATCCACTTTGAAGAGCGTGCCTATTGATAAATGGGTCTTGACCATATCCAATAGAAAGAATTTCAAGTTTCCTAATAAGAAGGACTTGGTGATCTATGTAAAAATACAAAATACAAAAACAAAAGGCGATTCCAAAATATAAAATATAAGTAAGAGAGATAAGGGGGACAACAAACACACCCACAATTGCGGAAGAAGATATGGATCTTTTCCCCAGTGGAGTTGCCAATCAGTTGGTGTAGATTTATTACAAGGGTAGAAAGATGAAAAATAGGTATCTATCTAGCTGTAAAAATCAAATACCAAGGCTTTAAACATAAATAAAAAAACCAAGGACAAGTACTAATGCAATAAGGGAGGTTTTTATTCATCCAATATTTTGGTAATTTAAAGCAAGTCTAAGGGATATTCAAGAAATCTAAGGTTCTAAAATTAATATACTAAAACATAAATATGCAATTTAGCAAAGAGAAATCCTAAAAGTGGAAGGTACTAGGAATCCTAGGGTTTTTTCTCTACCTATAATATTTGCTTAAAAATGAATTACAATATAATATCAACACCCTAAAATACTAAAGGGACCCTATAGGAGTACCGCTTGAACCGAGACAAAATCGAAAATGTAAAAAAAAAATGAATTTTGAGAAAAATGTCAAAAAAGTACCCCAAAAGCTGCACTGGTAGTGTAGAAACAAGGGATTAAAATTGCATTGAATGAGTGAACAAAAGAACCCCAAAAGATGTGTTGAATAGTGTATAAAGAGGGGTAAAAAGATATGATGAATGAGTGTAGAAATAGGGGTAAAAAATCACACTATCCCTAAAACAAAGAGGGTAAGTTGCCAGTCTGTAACTAAGGCCGAGAGAGAGGTTTCTGACTTGGTGACCTATGTAAAAATAGAAAATACAAAAACAAAAAGATATTCCAAAATAAAAACTATAAGTAAGAGAGGTGAGGGGGACAACAAAAATACCCACAACAAGGGAAGAAGATATGGATCTTTTCCCCAGTGGAGTCACCAACTGGTTATGATAGATTTATTACAAGAAAAATCCCTCTAGCTTAATGATTTCATATCAATCCTAGATAAAATGGTGTATAGAGTTAAAAAACCAAACCCCAAGTCTACTTTGCATGCTTCAACGACCTAGTTTATTCATGAAATAAATAACAAAAGGAAGAAACCATTACATTAACATGAAAAAGAAATGTGAAATAATGCAAAGAAATTGCATTACCAATGAGAAGGCCAAAGAACATGCCCAATGGATGAGATTGATGAAGTTGATGGACTCCCAAGCCCCTCCTTGAGATGGGTCCTTGGCTTCCTTGATTTGGTCATGAGTCCCTCCTTGGTTGATAAGCAAGGTACTGAGGCAAGAAACATAATATCAAGATGAAGAGTTCCTTAAGAATTTGGTGATATTTCGACAGCATAACCCTACTTGTGATAATGGATATGGATGTAGTGACCTAAAAATATTTATTTATAGCTGAATAATGGTTAAAACCCCTTAACACAATATTCCAAATAATGGATAAAAATGACCAAATCAAGATTAACAATATAAATTAGGGTTTAGGATGGTCTACATATAACTAACCACCAAACATACCAATTTAGGTGCATTGAAGGGGCTATAAATAGTTAAAATTGGTTATTTTATAGAGAAGTGCAACTTTTGGGGGTCATATGTGCATGTTTGAGAGCACTTTTTGGGGGTGATATTTGCACTGACCACTTTTTGTCAATTTCAGGGTTTTACTAGGTCATTTCTAGTGATTTTGAGGTCATATGATGGCAGAAAGGGGATGGAAATGGGGGTTATGAATGCCAATAGTGACGTATTTTTGTATGATTGATGAAAATGTGACAAGTGAGTAGTTTTGATGTGTTAACAAATTGTCTCATTCGTCTCCAAGTGTTTTGTACTCTTCCTCCACTTTGGTCCTCAAATCTTGGAATCTTGGCCTATATTCCTATAAAGAAGTATTTATCCTCAACCTCGATATTAAGGATCTCAAAATTGAGCATAAATGCATCTCAATTAGTATCCCAATACATGATCAGTCTCTTTAGCACTCATGTTTAGGTCTGCATGTGTGGACACTTGAAAATTTTCAAGAGTTTGTAGTCCCGTAATGCATCTAATGCTACTAGATCATTCATGGAATCATTATTCACTTGATAATTCTCTTTTTCTCTCCAAGTTATTACGATTATGGATATGCCTACGTAGTTAAATATTGTTTGAGGAGTCCATGACATTTCTCAAATGTCAAAAATATCAGTTTTTGGGGTGCACTCATAGTTTTTTGTTTTGATAGTCTTGAGTGCTCATGAGTTTTCTTAAGCCAAGTCACAAGTAGGGATTTCTACTTGAGACTTGCATGTGGAGAACCCATAAGCACACAAAAAGACAAATTCATGGGGTTCCCTAGTAGGCATAAAATAAAAAAAGGAATAACAATATGAAAATAAATGACAGGGTTATTGATAAGTACTTGCCTCTTATAGTGCTAATATATGTTGGTTGACACTCCCAGAATCTGTGATGGAAACTTTTTGGGGTAAATTTGGAATTTTATACAATTGGTAAATTTTCAAAGTTAACATGGTAAAAATGATCATTTTTACTCCATTAATAAACATCTTTTTATTATATTTTGCATAGTTGAAGGTCATTTTACCCCATTTTTCTTATGGATTTTTATTCTTGACTAATTTGAATCCAAGAAATATTTTCTTATTGTTTGTAAGTATATGGAAGGGAAATGAAACTTTTGTTTGTTGTTTTTGGAACTGTTTTCTTCATATATTGAGGTGAATAATTCTTGAATGACATGTGGGAATAGGTATCATTTCCTTGCGTTTTCATTAACAATTCTTTGAGTAATTGTTATACCTTAGGACTAATCCCACTAAATTGCGACATTTAACCCTTCTCATATGTTGTTTTTCGTAACTTGGGTGGTAGGAACCTACCTATCATGGGATTCCAGAGTTATCACCTTGCTTACCTTTTAGTGCCTATGCTAAGTTTTATAATAGGATTGGGAGTCCTATTAGTCATTTCCATGATATTGAGTTTGAACCCGCATGATTCTCTCTCATTGTTTTTTTGGCTTTTCCTTGATGGACCTGCATTAATTTGTCTGTGTTGAATTTTCATTACTTGTTTCCTATGCACTTATGCCTAATGCTATGTTTCAAATTTATTACTATTATTGCATACATATTTCCTCTCACCATTTGCATCATTTTCTTGTGCACTTTGAACCTTATCTCTAGAAGAGACGTGCCTGTCACGTCCATTTCCTACACATCACCCTTTTTTTTTTCTTCACATAGGTCAATTTTGTGCGCTTGGAACAAAATTGCATTCTCTATGGAACTTGTCTCTTACATTCTATAATGACATTCTTTATTGTTTTCCATGCTTTCATAACATGAAAAAGAAAAAATATATATAATATTTATTAAAAAAAAAGAGGGGGAATAATCAAGATCATTATAAACTTGTATATGTGGCAACAATAAAATCATGTTTCCCTTGAACATAGAATTTCTTCTATATTAATCATGTATAGTTGGGTCTTAATATTTCCTTAGTGGTCGTACCATGATTTATATTTTTACTTCTCCAATAACTACATAGATTTCCTCAATGCCTCTTGCATTGATGGTTTATATCATTGGTCATTTTGGCATCAATTGTTACTTGGGTCACCATTGTGTGATATTTATGCTCAAGGAATTTTTTTATCCCTAGTCAACCATTCTTAAGATATCTCGATTTTCCATGTTGGCCTTCCCTGTTGTTAATTTATTCTCAATTCATCAAGATAACTAGTCTTTTACTCATGCTAGTGTGGAAGAATTCATTAAATTTCCTTTTCACTAGTGGGTGTTCTCCTATCGATTGCAACATATTGCTCTAGGACATAGACTTAGAGTTTGGATGACCATATCACTTACTTTCATAATTTTTTATTGGCCTTATGCTCGTTAGTGATTTTCATCATTGATCATTGATTGAGTGGTTTCCCCTGTTTTCGACAACAAGAACTTTAATCATGTAGCATGCTTCACATGGAAATAATGCCCCACCTTTGATAGTGACTTTCAACATTGGTTTCTACTTAGAGGGTCTCTCTTATACGTTGTTTAAATCTTATTCATTTGGAAGATGCACATGGTGGTGTTTTTGTTTTAGTTATTCTCTATGACCTTCAAAACATATCATGTTCCTAATAATTTAGTGTGTTGGTTGATGAGAGATTCCCTAATGCCCTCCTTCCAATGAATCTTTTGCAATAGAAATCATCTCATTTAATTTAGGAATGATATTTAGAGACCATTATAGTACCTTGGGGCTTGAAATCATTAGTGGTAGGTTCCCTTTTTCTATCAACATTGGTATACCTCAATGACCCCTAATTAGTATATTCTACAAATGTTCGATGTCATCTCATCTATTCACACTTGCTAAAATGTAATAAGTACCTTGGTTCCCATTATCATCATCAATGGGTCATCTCACATCTATCATCGATATTCATCCATGACCAATGATCAGATAGATTCTCCCATGTATGACCTCAACTCATTTATTCACATGGTGTAAATTTATACTTTCAACATATTTCGTTGAACATCGGGCTATTGCAACATTTCTTTTGATGCTACTACTTGAATTTTTTATACAGTACCACTTACCTATGTTACATTGGTACTTTTAGAGAACCATCATTATACTATTTATAGTTCAAGTTTTTTTCATGATAGATATTGAGGTACAAATCCACTGTGTATTTGCTCATGGTTAAGATATTATTTTGGCATGGATACACCATGTATTACTTGTGGCCATGATATTGCACCATATATATATGTCATGGATCCACAATGTACATGATTGATGACCATTCTTGTTATTCACCTTGAGCATAGGTATGCCTACCTAGGGGAAGAGAGTAATCAAATACTTTGGTTTTTGTTAGAAAATACCTTTCAAATCCTTCATCTACTGGACTCCACTTGATTTCACTTGTCATATTTCTTCATACTAGTGTAATGTATTTTGACCATCAACTCCTCTTTTGACCTCATACATTACTTGGTATATGTTATAGCTTAATTTGGTCACCCTTTACTAGTGATTCTTCATTGGTCATTTATTTATTATCCTTCAAGTCATTTCATATATTTTTGAGCCTTTAATCTAACACGAGAATTTCCTTAATGTAACTAATGTTCTACTCATAGGCCTCCTCCTTCAAACCTATGAGTGCCTCCAAAATTACTTTAATAATATATAAAATGCACAAAATGTGTGCTCATAAGTGGGTATTACAGCGTACATACACCTATATAGCCCTAATATCCATCCCCAACTAGCTTAATTATTATTTTATGGTATAAATTGGAGTCTTATGTTGGGACAAGGGTGTGATAGGGAATAATCCCCCACTAAATAGGGTCAAATAAATGCAAGGGAAAACAAAATATAATACAACTAAATTTAAAAATATGGATGAATAAGAATACACGTGGCTAGTTTATATCCCCTTTGTAGTAGTCTCAATGTTCAAAACTCCTTTTCAAGTTTGCACACAATGAGAAACACAACCTTCCTCAAACGATTAAGTATAGAAATCAATAATGATAAGCATATGACAAATCAAGTAACTACTTATAGTTAACTATTTTTAATTAGTTCCAAATGACTAATTCCTCCCTAAATCATGTAATTAACAACAATCAATCAAATGAAGTGCACAATAATTTGGTGGGGGGGGGCGTGAGAAGTGAGATATGTATAGTAAGTTAAAATATAACAAAAATATAATACTTGAATCTACCGTCGGCACCTTCGTCACCAGAATCTAGGTTCTTCTTTCTTGAATCACTTAAGGACTACAACTCTGCCCTGGGATTATTACTATATGTGAATGAAAAAATATCAAAGATTTAGGTCCCAAATCTAAAAAAAACAAAGTTAAGAATCAAGGGTTTCTGAATGAAGGGAAATGGTCATAAAAATCCAGGAAAGATATCTAGTAAATTCTCTAGCATATGGGTGCTTGTAACCATTAGTGCCCCTTCTCCAACATTTGAAACCATTTTATACTCTTAAAAGTTGATTTCATTGGAAACAAAATTTAGGGTTGTACATATGTATGAATATCATAATTCCCACTCAGGAGCATGCAATTATCATGCATTTTGTTTTTGCAATTTTTGGAATGCATACACACCTTTCTCAAAGGAAAAGTGCGTGTATACACTTCTTCTTAAAGGATAAGTGCATATATATGATAAAAAATCAATATAATGTATTATTTTTGTGAAGAAAATACAACCAAAGAATAATGTCATGGTCAACAAGGAATCAAATGGTCTATGAGGAAAAAATAATGTTATAACAGATGCCCCCTAACGTATGAGGTTAGAAGGGAATCTGATGACTAAAATACATTATAATACTATAGAGGATTTTGATAAGTGGAACTAGGTGGAGTCTAGTGAACTCATGATCATAAAGGTACATGTAAACAAAACCAAAGTATCAGATTATCTCTTCCCTGAGATGGGTATACACATGCTCAGGTGTAAAACGAGCATGGATTCCAAATCAAGTACACTATTTTCCGTGAAATATATAGAATGTAGAATCATGGCCAAGAAAAATGTACACAATGGATATATGTTTCAATGTACATCAAGAGAATAATTGGAATTGAATGAAGTACACAATTGTTTCTCCAAAATGTACCAATGTCATATAGGTAGGTGGCACTGTATGTACAACTTGGGCAGTACCATAGGAATGTGACGCTACTACATGATCAACCAAATAATTTCATCAAGGAATACTCAATACCTCATCTCACTTTAAATCTCAACTTGAGGTTTGTGCAAACTTATGAGGTGCTATGCATTGTATGTGCAACCACAGGGTCTTAACTTTCTTAGATGCATTTTTTGAATGATATGAAACTAACTAAATCTAATTTATACAAACAAATCAAATGCTTAACCTTGATATTTCATCCCATTACATTCATGATCTTCACTACTAACTCCCTTGATAATATGAAAGGGTAGAGAGAGGTCTCGGATCACTGTACTTGGATGAGTATTTTAAGTGAATGGATCAATGAAACTAGGATCCTAAGGTTGCTACTAAATCATTCAATCCTTACAATCAGTCTAATTTTTCTCGACTGCTCCTGTAGTGGTATATAATTTAATTTTACTTTCTTAAACTCAATATTATTTGATGAAAAAATTGTCTGAGATAGAGGATTTTTTCCTCTACACCCTATAAAAATTTCAAACTCTAATTCCAAGGCATGACTAAACAACAATCAAAACTTTGGACCACTCATTTTTTCCTAATTTTTCTGGAATTCTTTTGTAGTGGTCTATAATTAAATTATTTTACCTAATTAAAGTTGATACTATTTGATGAAATTTTGATGGGAGATAGAAGAATATGTCCTATACATCCTAGAAAAATTCCAAACTTGGATTCCAAGTCATGAGTGAGAACCGACTAAAATACTATACCACTTAGAGTTTTTTTATTTTGAGTGTTCTAGACTACTCCCGTATCCTTGGCTTAGGCCTATACTCCCATACATACTATTCAATAGGCTCATATTCATAGTTTAGGCTTCAATACTTGAAGAGCAAACCAGTTTTTACATTTTCCAATAACACTCATACTCAAACAACTTCTCCAACAAAATCAATTGCCTTTGTTTAAGGCCATCATAATTCAAATTTGATATTGTTTGATGGCCTTATACTTGTTATGATTGCACTCATGATTGAATGTGACCTCCTTTCCCTTTCCTCTACCTAGATTAAATCATCATGTTTAAAGCCATGTCATCATGTTAATTCCAAGTTACCCCCCCCCACCCCCCCCTCGACCGAGCTTATGTTTCAATGAACACATTGACAAGTTTTTAGGGTAGTGACATAATAATAGAGTGAGGAAAGGGGAATATGGAGGTTAGAGGTATCACAACTTTCATGTATACCTAAATCATAAATGCATAAAATTGACTAGAAGTGACATACCTTTTCTATTGATTGAAATTTTGAGTTTGAATTTTGATTTTACATGTTAAAATGATGATTATAATGAGGTTTCATGATTCTTGCATGAGTCTATATTGATGATGAATGTGTTTTGTAGCAAGGCAATATGGTTGAATTTTCTTTGTATGCTTCATATATTTTCTCCTTTAGTATTTTGTAGTGTCCTATAGAATCCTTATTGGTAAACTCCTCTAGTTTCTTGTCAGTTCTATATCATACCTTGCTCTAGAAATATGGGTAAAAAAACTTCTATAGGTTACCGTATATTTTGGGTGCCAAGTATCTTGTAGAAATATGGGCACATAGTCTCTTGTAGTTTCCTGTAGAAGTCTATGTACACACTCACCCGTAGCTTCCTGTAGAAATCTATGTAAGTATTTGAGAGTGTGGTGTGAACCCTATGGATTGAATAAGATGATATGGATGAGTGGAATGGTATATGAAATAGTGTAAGATGGAATTGAAGGAAAATGTGATAAAATAGAATAAGATGGAATAAGATGGTGGAAGGAAAATGTGATGAAATAGTTTATGATGGAATTGAAGGGAAATGTGAAGTGGTTGGAGAATTAAATGCAATGAGATGAATTTTTTGGTAATGGTTAGAGTTCAATATTTTGGAGATGAAACTTTGTTGCAAGATCTATGTAGCTATGATTTGGAACATATTTGAAATTGGCATGTACTACCTTGAACTTGGGACTATAATGGCTCTGTGTATGTGTTGTCCTTAATAACCATCATATTTGTTTTGCATGCTTCTTTTTTGAATTTTGAACCTTATTTTCAATTGATTCATACTTGAGGGTTGGAGAGGAATCCTTTGTGTAACGTCCCTCATATTAGCCGAGGAATATTACTTGTGGAAAATGCACATAAATTCAAAAAAATTATACTAACTAAATTCATGTATCTTATCAACTATGAATTATACATAGATTTAACCATTATCTGATACCATATAATTAAATGCATCTACATCATTCTAAATGAACATGATTGTTGCATCCTCATTGAGACAAACCACACACGCAACATCCCTTGTATTGTTCACATTGCACGCACAATAGGATTTGTATTGTGCAAGACAACTATTCCCACCGTGCGCGATGATTCGAGAACTGTGCTAGAATTCGTTACCATTACGATTAAATTTATTAACAAATGCATCAAACTTAAAATTATGAACAACATAACAATCAATCTCAAGCAATTGTCCACACTAGTTAAAAATGTAATTGTAGCTAATAATTTCACCATAACATCATATAATTAATTCTTATACACAGAGTAAAACACACAACAATTAAACTCATAAATTAACATAGGAATACAGATAAACACTTTTATTTTTAAAATAGTTGCATAACCAACTACTTGGGAAGGATGTTCCACCCAACCATAGACTCGTTGTTCCAAATATTAAAAACAAGTCACCCCTGAGCTAGGGATAGGAATCCACAAGTAGAGGGTGTCACTCATAGTCCTCTCAAAACTCAATATCCCACAACCCACTAATATTCTCCTACATCTATCCCAAATTTACTCCAACTCTCTTCCTCTTGACCTGTCCAACCCAAGGGATGTACCCATTCATTTATCTAAGTCCATTTGGCATCCCATTCATTTATTAGGGTCACTCTGGCACATGTAGCTATGAATCTCTCTAATGGGAACTGAAGGGAGCTCACCACCAGGAAAGATACCAGCAACAACAACATCCACTTGTTGTTACAATGCAACTCATACAATAGTTCACTCTTCATACCTGAAAACTTGGCTCTTTAGTCTTCATCTCCAAAGCGCTCCAATACACTCCAACATGCTCCTAAATTCGCCCAACCTTCTTGCTCTATCTCCAATTCTCTTTTCTCTTCTCTCTGCTTGTTGTTCATGTAAAACTCAATGTGTGAAAATTGCCTATCACTGCCCATACAAATTTATTTATTTTGGATTACTTGCTTGACTTACACTCTTTCTCAAACTAGTTTTAATCAACCCCATGCTCTCCAATAACTATGGGATGTGACTCTCACACCCACCCTCTTACATGAGTTTAATGATTGGGCTCTCATACACTCAAACATAAAATTAAAATTTATCCCAATGATAATAAAATTCAGGAAAATGGGTTGAATTAATACCCATTATTAATTTTCCATTTGAAACCCTCTTAAACACAACCCCCATCTCTATCCATATCCCCCAATAGTTGGTATCACATTTTATTTATTTAAAAATAAAAAATGCATTCGTTTATTACAATGCTTGGACATAGCCACATTCATATCTACATTATGCATTAATTAAACTGAGGATTATAGTGTGGATGTTACATTCCTCCTCCCTTAAAAATTTTCACTATCCTCAGTGTAAAACACTATGCTGAATACATATACAAATTTACATTACATTACCATATTCAGAAAAGAAAGAAAATTCTGCAATTTTTACCCTCCAATAGAAGTCCCAACCAAAATCTCATATTTTTCTCTACGTGTTGACCCAAGGAACATGCCCCATTCATTTTTATCAATCCATCATGTTGCACCATTCTTTTATCAGGGCTGACATAGCAAGTGACCATAATTCTGAGATGTATTTTCATAACTCTACTTGCCCAAAAATGGAGTCTTGCATTTTCAATTTATGTTTCCTTAAAAATTGACAAACAATTGTGGGCATTCCTCCCGCATAGTTTCTTCATGCTCCATTCTTGCATATTCAGGACCGTAGTAGGCCTATTGAACTTTTACCAACCCTATGGATTTGTTCCTTATCACTTTGACTTTCTGGTCCAGGAAGCATATCGGTTCCACCCAGAAATCCCTTTTGTTTTCCACCCGGATCACAATCCAATCAATTATGTGGTTAGAGTTAGGAACATATTTCTTTAATAATGAAACATGAAATAAATTATGCACTCTCATGGATGCAGGAAATTATAGCATGTATGCAATTGGCCCTATGTTCTCTAATATTTCAAAAGGCCCACAATATCTTCCTACCAACTTTGGGCAGCAACACAATCTTAGCGAACTTCTTTTCGCTTTTACCTTTAGAAAAAATGTTTGCCCACTTCAAAATATCTAAAAGCTATATTTCTGTCTTCATAAATTTTATACCTATCCTAGGAAAGATTTAAATTCTGTCTGATCTATGGCATCTACTCTTTTGTTTCCTTCAACAAATATGGCCTAATGATAACTCTATCTACTGGGTTATCCCAACTGACTGGTGTATTACACTTCCTTACATACAATGCTTCAAATGGACTCATTTGTAATAAGGCTTGGTATCCATTATTGTAAGCAAACTATACTAAGTGGATGTAGTCTTACCACTTTGATGGTTGGTCCATCACATACATTATGAGCATGTCTTCAATGATTTTGTCAGTCCTCTTTGTTTTCCCATCTAACTCTAGGTGATATGATGTATTGAGATTTAGGTTTGTTCTAAATACTTTGAACAAACCTTTCCAAAAATTAGTTGTGAATTTTGGATCTCGATCTGAAACAATTCTTAGGCACCCCATGTAGCCTAGCTACTTCTTTCATGTAAATCTCTGCAATATTTGTTTCCTTGTGCGYTGGCTTCACAAGAATAAAATGTGTTGCCTTAGTTAATTTATCTACCACTACCATGATGGAAGCATATTGCTTCACTGTTCTAGGTAGATTTGTAATAAAATCAATTGTAACCACTTCCCATTTCCACTCAGGAATGAACAATGGTTGTAGTAGACAYGTTGGATGTCTATGTTCTATTTTCATCTTTTGGCATTCTAGACACCTAGAAATATAATTAGCCACGTCTTTCTTCATCCCTGGCCAAAAGTGTTGGCTTCTTAAAACTATAATTGTATTTGTATATCCTGGGTTCCCAACTGATGAAACATTATGCATTTCCCTTAGCACTATATTTTTCATACCTCCAGAATTTGGCACATATATTTTCCCTTTGTACATGAGGATTCCATCCTCTTTCAACTCATAATAATTAATTTGTTGTTGTAAATTGCCTTGTTGTAATGTCTCTTTTATTTTTAGATATTGCTAATCGAAGTTTGCATCCTCTGAATTTTTTTCATTTAAATTTGTGTTGAACATGCTAATGGCCAAAATATTCATTTAATGAGATCTTCTTATGAGTGCATCAACCACATGATTTTCTTTTCCTTTGATATGCTTAATTTCAAAGTCATATTCACTCAGAAATTCCATCCACCTAGTTTTTTTCTGGAATTTAATGTTGGTTGTCCAAATAAATGATTCATACCACAGTGTTCTATTCTTAACTAAAATATTTGACCCATAAGGTAATGTCTCCACATTTTTAATGCATGAACAAAGACTGCCAATTCCAAGTCATGCATAGCATAATCCTTTTCACTCTCTTTTAGTTTTCTAGACTCATAACACACCACATGATATTTTTGACTAAGGAATCCCCTAAGCCCATCCTCGTATACATCTGTGCACATTGCAAAATATTCATCTTGATCTATAATCTTTAAGATGGGTGCACTTGTCAATGTCTTTTAGTTGTTGAAATCTTTCTTGACACTTGGAAGTCCATTCAAATTTCACTCCCTTCTTTTGCAAAGAAGTGATTGGGCTTGTAATCTTTGAAAACCCTTTTATGAATCTTTGGTAATAACCAAGAAGACCCATAAATGATCTGACCTCTTTCACATTTCTTGGTGTTGGCCACCCTCTAATGGCCTCCATATTCTCATGATCAACTGCTATCCCATATACTGATATAATATGCCCCAAGTAGTGAATATTATTTCTATAAAAGATGCACTTACTTAGTTTGGCATACAAATTATGCTCTCTCAAAAATTGAAACACCATTCTTAAATGGTGCTCATGATCTTCTTATGTTCTTGAATAGATGATTATATGATCTAAAAAAACAATAAAAAACGTGTCCAGGTACTCCATGAACACTCCATTCATCAAGCACATGAAAACAACTCGGGCATCTGATAGTCCAAAAGGCACTACCATAAATTCATAATGCCCATATCTTGTTCTGAACATTGTCTTGTTGATATCCTCTTCCTTTATCCTCACTTGATGATGACATGATCTTAAGTCAATCTTTGAAAATATTCTTGCACCTTTCAGTTGATAAAAAAGATCATCAATCCTTGGCAAAGGATATTTTTCTTTATTGTGACCTTATTCAACTGTCTAAAATCAATACGCAGCCTTAAGGTTCCATCTGTATTCTTCACAAAAATAACTAGGACTCCCCAAGGTGACACACTTGGGTGTATATATTGTTTCTTCAAAATTTCCCCAAGCTACAATTGCAACTCTTTCAATTATGCGGTGTCCATTTTGTAAGGTGTCTTGGACACTAAGGAAACTCTTAGCACCAACTCAATAGAGAAGTCAATGTCCCTCATACGTGGAAATCCTTGGATTTCCCCAAAAACATCTATGAAATCCTTCAAGACTATATAGTCTTCAATACTTTCTGCTTTATCTCCGGTTGCCTCTTCCATATGGACTACAAAAAATTGGCATCCTTCCTAAAACTCTTTTTCAACTGCGTGGATAAAATTTCTCTAACAACTACAATTCTTGGAATGCCTTGAATTTTTCCTTGTTTCCATCCCTCATCAAGACAATTTATTGTATTGTTGTAACATTCTAGGACATCATGGTGTTTTCCAACCAATCCATGCCAATTAGGTAGTCATATGAATCGAATGGTATGATGTTCACTTCTACCTTTTTGATGAGTCTATTCATGTCCACTGGACAATATTTAACCAACTCATTGACCTTTCTCTTAGTCCTTGTGGCTAACTAAACTAACCAAGATTTCTTATGCTTACTCCTTTGCAAGTGAAATATTTCAACAATGTTAGAGTTTATGTAACTATGGCTAGCTCCATAATCAATTAAAATTTCTATGGGTTGGTTATCAATCTTACCTTCGATTTCAATCATGGGGAATTGATACTATGCTTGCTTGTTGTCCAAGGCTGCATAAATCCTTGGCATGTTTCCTCCCATGTATTCAACTATTTTATCCTCCTGAATCTTGTGGAAAAACCTCATTCTTTCACCTTTGTGAGGGAAGTCCCTATATAGGTGATTTCCATCACATCACCAACATTGTACTCATTGTTGCCTTGGCCTTTTCCCAAATTAATATATTGTCTTGTGTTCATTTTGGGTTGACTTTCCTTACTGATTTTCTTTTGAATTGTTATTAAAAAGGGGTGGCTTAAAACCTTTCTACCTTTGATCCCTCTTTTCTTTCATATTGTCATTCCAATCTTTTTGGAAGATTGACCTCCCTCTACTTTGTTCATAAAGATTATTTTCTCTCCTTGTGGTCTCCTCCAAATTTTTGGGGTTATCATATTTATCTTGTCACTTTAGAAGGAATGTATCCCACAAATAAACCTTTGGATTTTAACCTTCTCATCCTTGATGAAATCCTCATACTTCAAAAACTCAAAGAACCTCTTCTCATATTCATCCATTGTCATGCTTCCTAGCTTGATTTCAAAGAACCTTTCATCTTCCTTTCATGATAATTCTCATACAAATATTTCTCTTCAATGGAAATATTATTTGAACTGCCTCCATGAGACCTTCCTCTCATCAAGTTGTTTTTCTTTCTTAAACTAATCCCACCACACGGTTGTCTTTCCTTTCAAGTGGTAGGTTGCAATTCTTGTTTCTACCGTAGAGGTATAATCATGCATTTGGAAATATTTATTCATTTCCAACAGCCATGAATCAATGTCATCTCCCTTTCTATGCTCACCATTGAATGTTGATGGCTTGATATTACTGAGTTCACCTTGCAAGATGTCTCCCTCAGGCCTTCTCCTTTGTCTCATGATAGGATACACACTTGGGATACTCCTTGGCCCTGAACATGCACAAGCTATCCTAGTGGATTTCCCTAGGTAATGATGGCATCTTCTCATGTTCCTTGAATTAATATCATCCCCATTCTCATCCCTTCTACTATGGGATGTGGAAGTTGTCACTTGTCTAGCACTAGTTGCTTGCTTTGTGCTAGAGTCTTTATGGACTTTCCTTTGCTTCATATTCAAACTATGAAGTATCTCTTCTTGATATTTCATAATGTTTTCATTATCATCCCTATAGATATGCACTTCTCTCTATAGGCTTCTCATAGTCACAAGCTCATGCATGTCTCTTCTTCCATTAGACTTTGTCTCAACATTTTCGATGCCAACAACCATCCCTCTTAATCGTTCTTCGTGACTATAGGACCCTTGGGATTCTTACATGGTTGTGGTTCTCATACAGGAAACAAACTGCCTTCCTATATCTCTAAATTCTACAAGAAAATGTGCATGCAATTTTTTTTATGTTAAACAAAAATATATACACACTGTTCTAGAAAAGAATGCATAATTTTTTCTTCTCATTAACTCCACCAATCATCTTCTTTTGTGTTGGATGTAACTTAAGCTACCTAGATCAATTTTCTAGTTTGATATATGAATCTTTCTCTCTAATTTTTTTTTAATGATTGCTTTCTTTCTCAATTCTGGTCTCTAAGAGAAAAGTTACAGTCATCTAAATATTGCTAATTCACCCCTTTTGCACACTTTTCATTCTAGTGCAGTTAATCCCAGACACCAACTTCTATTACTTGCAGAAGTAAATTTTTCAAGAACCAAAGAAACATTTGTAGATAATAATGATGACAGGAAATTCATAAAAAACTCTCATATTTTCAATCTGATGCTCTAGTAAAAAAATGCAACAATCTAGAAATGACAACTTTGTCCTTTTTCATCCCTTTTTCCCAGACTTAGAATTTTCAACCAAACTTCTTATCTCCCAAATTGTGCACTTCTAGAAAAACTTAAATAAACCAAAATTTTCCATCTTGATGAGTACAAAAAATGTTGATTAAATTATTTTTTCCATATTTTCCATCTGGGAACCCTTTTCCTCCTTAGAAAATCCCAAAAATCCCCAAAAAGTGGCCTGAAATAGTGGATTTTTCCATATTTTGTCACCCCCCTTCCAAACCCTTTAGAATCCATCCAATTCCTTCACACAATATTTTCATGTTTGTATTTCTAACACTTCATACAAGTTTCAATAGTAATTGTGCTCTTGCCATTGAGTTTGACCCTGATCTTAAAAAACATGTAATTTGCATTTTTTGGACAATTAGAGCATAATTGGCCAATGGCCCTCTCTGACACTTATGTATTATGCCATTGGCCCTCTCTAGCATCCTCATCAATTCTATATTATGCACCAATATTCAAAACGTGCCAGATCCATAGTGCATAGCGCCAATATTTAGCGCACGCCCCACACACCAATATATAGTGCACATAACTTCTATATCGCACACTAATATTCTATGCAAACAAATTCTCATGCCACACACCAATATCTAGTGCGAATAACTTTTTATATAGTGCGCCAATAATCAACATGCATAAATTTCATGTCACGCACCAATATCTAGTGTGCACAACTTTTATACCACGCACCAATATTCAGTGCATGCAAATTTTGTATACCACACACAAATATTCAACGTGTGCAACATTTTTTTATCGCGCACCAATATTCAGCACACACAACTTTTTTTATTGCATACCAATATTGAATGCACACAAATTTATATCGTGCACCAATATTCAACACGCAATTTTTTTTATACGATGCACCAATATTCAATGCGCACAACATTTATACCATGCAACAATATTTAGTGCGTTGATTTTTTTTATATCACGCATCGATATTCAGTGCGTATCGAAATTATGCATTGTGCAACACCAATATTTAATGCACATACCACACCACAATTCTACACTACATAGCACCAATATCTAATGTGCATACCACAGACCACAATTATGCACCACAGAATGCCAATATTTAATGTGCATAATGTGCAACGTAATACTGCATCGTGCAGTGCCAACATTGAGTGCACACACTGCACACCATCATGACCATCGAGAAAATTCATGTCTCACATGTCTGAGACAAATTCAATCACTTGGAATTAGAAATGACCGCTCCATAACAACCATTCTGAGTCAATTATGACTTGAATTTGCTTAGAAGTTTGAGAATTTTCACTCAAACTTTATTGTTTTCCAAAAATTTAGCATAAATCAACCGCTGAGATGACCAATTTACCCACTTCAAGTTGGTCTTAGGCCCATACAAGTCCATTGTTGAACAAAAAATATTTGATACCATTTTGTAAAGTCCCCCATCTTAACCAAGGAACATTACTTCCCGAAAATACACATAAATTCGAAAAATTTCTGCAAACTACAAAATATACATATATTTAACCATTATCTCATACCATATAATTAAATCCTTGTACATCATTATAAATTAACATGATTGTTGTGTCCTCATTCAAAAAATTCGTGCACACAAAACCCATTGTACTGCATACGACAAATTTTCACAGCACACACACAATGGACTTTGTACTACGTGCGACAACTATTCCCAACGCACGCGATGATCCAAGAACCACACCAAAATCTATTACTATACTACCAAATCTATTAACAAATAAATTTAAAACTAGAATTACGAACAACATAACAATCAATCTCAACCAATTTTCCATCCTAGTAAAAAACGTAATTGCAGCTAATAATTTTGCCATAACATCATATAATTCATTCTTATGCACAGAGTAAAATGCACAACAATTAAACTCATAAATTAACACAGGAAAACATATAAACACTTATCTTTTAAAAATAGTTGTACAACCAGCTGCTTGGGAAGGACGTTCCACCCAACCATAGACTCATTGTTCCAAATCTCAACAGCAAGTCACCCCCAATATGGGGCTAGGAATCCACAAGAAAAGGGTGTTTCTCATATTCATCTCACATCTAAATATCCCACAACCCACTGGTATTATCCTACAACTATCTTGAATTTACTCCAACTCTCTTCCTCTTGACCTACCCAACCCAAGGAATGTACCTCTTCACTGCTCTCAGTCCATCAGATGTCCCATTCGTTTATCACAGTCGCTCTGGCATAGGTAACTAGGAATTTCTCTACTGGGAAATAAAGGGAACTCACTATCAAGAAAAATACTAACAACAAGAACAACAACCACTTGTTGTTATAGTGCAACTCACACAATAGTTCAATCTTCAGGCCTGGCAACCTAGATTTTCATTCTTCAACTCCAAAGTGCTCCAATACGCTCCAGATTTCACCCAGCCTTCTAGCTTTATCTCCATTACTCTTTTCTCTTCTCTCTGCTTGTTGTTCATGTAAACTCAATGTGTAAAACTTGGCTTTCAGTGCCCATACAAATTTCCTCTATTTTTTCTTACTTGATTGACTTACACTCTTTCCCAAATTGATTGTACTCAGCCCCATTCTCTCCAATTGTAGCATCCTCCTTGTTACGACAACGACTCTGACAACAGGTGCAAATTTTTTTTGTTTAAGGTGTGTGCGCGCGTGTGGAAGTAACCGACACCCTAGACTCTACGTCGCCACTCGACGGCCAATGAGACGCAACCATGATGAACATCAAAAGACAACAAAGACCTTACGATTCCGTTATCATGAACTAAAAACGCATTAAAATTATATCACCTTGACTCTGCGCAACAACACGCACCTTCATCAATATATGACCTCCATAAAGGTACAACTACATTAACTTTTCAAAATGACAACACCATTGCATATTAAAATCCAATGACCTAGCATTCTAATAATCTTTCTAACTTCATTGTTCTAATTGATCATTAAAAACAGAACCTTCATCCTTCACATTTTATCCTCGTTATATTACCGTAGTAATGCAGTTACACCTTATTGTAACATTTGAGAATATTTACAATAAAATTCGGTAATAGTAAAACAACAACAGTACTCCTACATTAGATTTAGATGAACATGTCAAGGAAGTTCCGATGAATATAACAACATTACCCTTACCTTAAATGACCATAACTGGGCCGGTAAGCTAACCTGAAATTTATTTCCAGTTATGTAATAAGAATACTGCATTCCACTACTAGGATAAATTAAGTCAATCGTCTATCTTACATAACATCATAAACATATCATTCTAATGGATGCACTCGATCTTATTCATCGAATCATTCACATTTTTATCTCCTTCTAAAAGCACGCAAGTAATCAACTTTGTTATGAGGCACCAGAGGTTGTAACTCCTTAATCAATCGTAGTTCCACATTATATTTAGGGCGCAAGGTAAACTAATTAATAAACACTTCACTCTAGCTTGAATATATATAAAGAAAACTCGGGTGAATTAAAAATAATCTTCTTCACCAAGCAACATCTATCACTGATTCTTTGGGTAGCGTAACATACCCAATCCTTATTTATCATTGTGTTATTGTGTACAAGACACATGATAAATATCTTGAGCGACTAACATAATTAATCAAAAGTGAATTCATTAATTGAATTACTTATTAAGTGGTTATTATAAATAATACCCATAACTCCAAAAAGCAGATCACTAGGAGAATCATTAATAAGCATGAAATCCCTTGGCATTTATTTCTTTCAAGTTCCTATTATATATCGTAAGTTGTGTAGAATAATATATAGGTAAGTTATAATAGGTCTAGGGTTCAATCCATTACTCTAAGAGGAGGTAAGGAGTAATTTAAATTCTCAATAACGTGTAAGTCGTTCCACCCACCTTATTATCCCATCCCTATTCCATGTTCAACGGGTTAAGAAACAGCAGGATAATCTATCGCTTTACAATATAATTTAAACTCAATCCCCTTGGAAGTATAATTTAAAAGAAAAAGTTGAATAGCAATTTAGGTCTTTCCATCCCTTACCAATTAAAATTAAAAAGGAGTTAAATTGAAATGACTTTAACCATTATTCGACTTCTACTAAATTAATGTCTCTCAAAGGAAGATAGTACGTGGCATTAGCAGGGTCCCGAGCAAGCAAACCCTAAAACATCAATTATTAAAATGTGGTAGGTTATTGCCAGTTTAAAAGTGTGAGAATGTCAAGAGGCCAGTCGCATGCGCCTTGGGCAGTTGACATATGTTTCGATGGCAGGTATTTAACTCCCCAACTGCAGCGCTATCCCCCTTCCCGATGAGTCATTGGCGGAGAATCCTACCTACCTCCTAAAGTCAGACAGGTCATTGATCGCTTGGTGCAGCGCTCTCTTATTCCCATCACTTTCATCCTTTGGTTGGCATGCTGTGTTAATACACTGCTACAGCCAGGGTTCGGGCCTTGTAAATTTTAATCATAGAGAGCCACGCGTCCAAGGTGCCTCCAACCCTGGTGTTGATCCCTTCCATGCAGATTTTAATAGTAATAAATTCAATGATTTAATCCAACCGCTCTCTGTCTACTCATTATTATGATTTACTGGTGTCATGACATTCCTTTTTCCATGACAATTTTCACAATTTTATATACAGTAAAGAAAATCTTTTACAGCGCAAGACCGCAGTAGGTGGAATTCGGCGGACAGTAGCAGCGGTCAACCAACCACACACCCAATCGATCAATACAACATACGATAGTTGTTCTGTTGCTAGGCAGGGACATCTAATGAGCAGCGAGCTATAAAATATACAAGAAATATACAAGGGACATCCACACTGATCCGATTACAATAAATATACAAGAAACCGTCCAAATCTAGTGATCAGTTCCTCGGAGACAGTGAAGAAAACAAGGATATAAAATCATCAAAAATAATCATAGCGACGTCCTTAGGCTAAAGATATAACTGCCAACTAGCAGAAAATACGTAGACGGCAATAGTTGATTTCAGACGAGGCTGTAGTGGGAGATCGGACATTCTTACGATCCCTAAATATCCAACAGGTCAAGTCAAGTCTTAATTAATTAACGAATTACCATAGTAAATTCTCTGGTGAGAAATCATTAATGCTTAAATCATTTAATCCTTTAGAAATGGACGAAAACCAACCTGGGCGATCTCGCCAGTGGAGACAGGATTACTTGTAAGGGATCTGTTCTAATTATTGTCTGGTCCTTCTCGCTACAGCCGTGGCTTTATTGTGTAAAGAAATTTATACGAGTTATACTTAATATAATTTCGAGGCGAATTTTCTCATTAATAAAAAGGGGTCATTTAATCTAGCCAAACAATTAAGCCATTACATATATAACCCTAACAGAACCCACTTAATTCAATGATGTCAACCATTTAAAAAAATTTATCCACATGCCTAATATGTGAGGACATCAACGAGGAATAACGTACTTCAACTATTTTTGTGCAGGTTAACATTGAACAGCTTATAAAACGTGAATATTGGCAACCACCAGATCTCTATCCTTACGGTGCCAAAGTGCGAAAACTATATCTCTCATCATATCTGTACTCATTGCAGTAAGGTTTACGGAAATCAATAGTGAATACACAAAGACTACTTGCCCTGATTGCGTTGCCCAGTGAGAAGAAAAATACCAACCATAAAGACTATAAAATTAAATTTTAACTTGATATGTGAAGAGAATAGCGCATAAAGTGCCGACCGCCAGGGTCGAACCCTTGATCTCTATCCTTACTGTGCCAAGGTGCGAAAACTTTATCTCTCAACATATCTATACTCATTGCAGTGAAGTTTACGGAAATCAATAGCGAAAACACAGAGACTACTGGCCCCGATTGCGTTGTCCAGCGATAAGGAAAAATACCGAACATAAAGACTATTAGCAGGGACTGCGTTGTCCAATTTTACAGAAGAAAAGGAGTACCCTTTTGTCTATGTGGAAATCCCTGTACCGTGTATCAAGTTATCTTGCACGGATTGTGTTGTCCATAGATAAAGAAGAATACCTAACATAAGGACTGTTGCAGGGACTGGCTTGTCCAGATTTACAGAAGAGAAGGAGGACTGTGTTTGTCTATGAGGAAAGGTCAACTTATAAATTGTTTATGATTAATACCTGAACGAGAATCGCCCAACTGCAAACCTTCTAGGGTAAAGCCTTTACGAGAACTGCACAGTAAACTCCTGTAAAAATAAAACAATGAAATCCAGCTTTGGGAGATCTTACCCAAAGAACCTTACACCAGGGTTCTAGACGCTTGGTGCTGCGCTACTGTACACAACGAACAGGCAGAGGATAAAGACACGGTTGGGTTTCTTAACTATCAAGCAGTGGGGCGAACATTGCTCAGAGTGGCCATGACGTCCATAAATTTACACACCAATCACCTAACCTACGAAGGAAACAATGCCAACCCTGCCCCAACCCACGGAGATCATGGATGGATCTATAGAATCGAGATACCAGCAAACTACAACGAGAGACAATAGTTTTTTTTTCTTAAAGAAAGACAACGATTTAACAGCGAAAAGACCGAGATTTAACATAGAAGGACAGTAGTATCATACAACGAGAGGTCCACGACCGAATGCCCTCTGTAAATTCGAAGAAAACACCCAGCCCATGATTTTTCCCACAGTGAACGAATCGGGGTAAAATCACCAGAACACAACCATTGGAACCACATCAACAAGTGCCAGAATAACTATAACCCTTGAAGCTACAGTTTATAAACAAGTTATGCAATAACCCTAGACACTACAAGTCTATACAGTAACCATTCTACTAGACAAATTAGAAGGGCGTACCTTTGCCTTATCTCTCGCTTCGAAGATGACCCTGCGCTCTTGCAACTCCTGCTCCTGCTTGCCGACCGCAAAGAACTCACCGGTACCTCCCAGCCAAATGCTAGGGGTACTCTCCTTCCCCCTCAGCCCCCCGAGCCGCAAAGGGGCCACACACAACCAGAGAGTAACTAGCTCCTCAGCTCGCCTCCAAGGCTGAGCTACCACTCAAAATCTGTCGAGGCTTCCCAACTCCTACTAGCAATCAGTCAGCCTCTATCTCCCGCATAACAATCCCAAACTTCGCAAAAAGGTCCCCCTTTCCTCCCCTCCTCCTTTCCCTTTTCCCTTTCTTAAACCCTAATTCTTGTTTTTCTTAGGTTTTTCCCCCCTTTTTCTCTTTTGACTTTCTTATTTTTTTCTTTTTAGTTTATTTCGTTTATATATTTCAATTTTATTTTTATTTTCAAAAATTCAAAGGTATGTGCGCTCATTTTTTATTGCCCCTTTTTTTTTCACATGCTTAACTTTATTGCCTTTATAATTTGTTTATAATATGAATACACATATATATATTTCATTTTTCTTTTAATAAAAATGCATTCATCATTTAATTTACCATTAATATGTCTGTATATTTAGGATTCATGAGAGATTAAGGCGATGGAAAACCAGCATAGGGGAAAAGTAAACGTTTCACAAAAATGAATAAAGAGGATTTACGAGGAGGGATGGCGATATAGTAATGGAAACTAGACCAGTAAAAGGGAGATGGATACTGGAATATCTAGGCGATGGAGGATAGTTTTATTAAGTAGACAAGGATAAAGAGAGGGTGATGGTCTAAGTTTTTTTTTTTGTTTACCCTTTTTTGAATTTACATTTGTTAGGGCCACACTAAAATTCCCCCCCTGGTTTCTAGAAGGTCTTAGGCTTAGGGTTTAGATTCTGAGCTAGGCGACGATTGGTTAAGGGTAATGCTTAAGGTTTTATTCAGGTGCTGATGACTTAGGGCTAAATAGGCTGACTCCTTCAACCACCTTTATCGTGACGTGTCCTTCAGGTCGCACCACGTGCACCAAGGGTGCCACTCGCCTCTGGGATTTCTTTTAGCGACGTTCCCTTCAGGATGCACCACGTGCTCCAAGGGTGCCACTCGCCAACTGAGTTTCTTTTGCGCGACATGCCCTTCAGGATGCACCACGTGCTCCAAGGGTGCCACTCGCCAACTGACTGATTGGTAGACCTCTATAACCCCTGGAGTCAACACTCCGCCAGGTGATCTAGTAGGAGACTAAGGGCTCTAAGGAATAAGGCCACCGCCTTATTGCGTGCCCCTTAGAATCATCGTGAGCGACTGTCGCAGTCGGCCCTCACGGAATCGTGGGTCCTCTCGAACTAGGTAATCGTTAACCTACAGTTCGAGCCACGGCGGGAGTGCTAGCAGGCGGTGGCAGGGCTGTTGTCCACCCCTCTCCCTCAACCTCTCTGCAATTGTGTGTGTGGCCCCTTTACTCCATATGTGAGTCAAGTCGGCAAGCTATCGTCAACCTGCATCACCAATAATCATGTCAGAAATGTCAACATCAAATCATCAATCAAATGA
>JASDQU010307285.1:201275-212408 GCA_032191745.1 Picea mariana
ATGTCAGAAATGTCAACATCAAATCATCAATCAAATGAAACATCATAATAAACATATCAACCCAAAAGCACACTCCCTGACTCAGTCCGGAGTCCAAGGGGGTTCTACCGATGCCTCTGCATCCTCAAGGTCAAAAACCCTGCACACTCAATAAAACTGAGTCAATAGCACCTGTCTACATCAAATAATCACACATCATGTCATCTATCAATCACATTATAATCACATATAAAAGGACTAACATCAAAAAGGGTCCAGATCACTTGTGAGCTAGTGTCCTCAAATAATAAGTGTTCTCAGTGCGCCAGAGCGGGATGTTACACCAATAACTATGGGATGTGACCCTCACACCCACCCTATTACATAAGTTTAATGATTGGTCTCTCATGCGCTCAAATAGAAAATTAGAAGTTATCCCTAATGATAATAAAATTCATGAAAATGAGTTGAATCAATACCCATAATTAATTTTCCCCTTGGACCCCTCTTAAACACTCTCTTCTCTTGTGGAAAAACTCAGCCCCCATCTATGTTCATATTCCCCCTTAGTGAGTATCACATTTTATTTATTTAGAATCTGAAAATGCATTTGCATATTACAACACTTGGCCATAGCCACATTCATATCTACATTTTTATCACCAATTTCTAGGGATAACTAAGGAGATGATGTCTTGAGGCCCTCAGGTTGCAGACATGGAGTACCGAGAGACAAATCACTGACAATGCCCACATGCACAAATAGAGACCTGCATCACAACCATACCATATCGGTTCATCATGATGGCACTCACCACATCAACTTGATTCTGGAAGATGATGGGCCTTTATCCATGAGGTACAAGTCAAGTATTGTGGTAAGTGTCACTTTAATATTTCAAGAATTTAAGTATGTTGCATTTAAAGCTGCTTTTTATCATAGAAAGTTTTCTTGGAATTTATGCTCTTTTCCTTGTTTCACCTTAGTGGTTGACATTCCGCCCTAGTAAGTGGTCACCCTTAGGAGTGGGTTTGCTACTTGGAGGTCTCCTTGACAAGTCATCGTGCCATTCTCGATCATACTTATCATTTGTCACTCTTCACCCCTTATTCATCTCCTTATCTTTTTGGGATTTTCGGGTGTATTGATCCAAGAAGGGATTGTACCTCATTTCATGGGAAGAAGGGGTTGAAGGCCCAAAGGTTTGTAGATGGAAAAAGATAAAATCCAATCATAAACCTTCTAGATGCTCGCCTAGGGATCTGGAGGAAAATGAAATGCTTCTCATAAGAAATCGATGGGACCCATGAAAAATAACAATATAAAAATTCCAACCAAGGTATAGCATGTGTGGGAAATGTTTTTCATGCTTAGGTAGAATTCCCACACATTGTCTTCAACTTTGGGAAGCATAATGTGACCAGGGTAGTGTCAAGGTGGTCAATTCTTTTCATGTTTAGTAGAATCCCCACCTTGGCTTCAAACTGAAAACATCTTAAAAACCAAAAGGTAATAAATGGGCTTGGAAAAGGATGCATTGAAAATGAAGGTGTAACACACACTCTACAAAGACACCCATAGATGAGACAATATAAACCCTTGTATGTCATGAACCCCATGCCAAAAATTCTTAACCCCCCATCCACTTTATCGTCTCTACATGACTTAGAGAGGTTTCCACCTAGGAAACACTCCTTGACTTGAGGATTGATTCACCCAATAGGTCATCTTGTCAACCCTCCCAATATAGGATCTTTGAGCACTTGTTTATTTTTATGAGGTAGTTTTTGATGTACATGCTTAGATGACTCTTATATTAAATATGATTTTACTTTCCATGATTCTTTGGCTTGAGATCCTTGGAGGGCATACTTGTATGTCTTTGCAGGACCTTGTTGATGGACATTTTGGAGGAACAGGCCCAGCTTGGGCCTTCATTGGGGTAGGAAGCCCATAGGTTGGATGCCATGACCCACACCTTGGGACCAAATTGATGATGGACATTGCCTTTGGAGGCAGAAGAAGACACCTTAATGGACAGTGACACCTAGACTTCTTCCAACCCAACGATCTGCCTGGGAGATATAATACCATGTTTCTAGGCTTGATGTATTGATTAGGGCTAGGGCATGTGGTGGTGAAGATGGACACTTGCCACGTTTTGATGGAAGACCCCTTGCAGTAAGGAGGAGACTCTTGACTTGAAGAAACATGGCCTTTGGAGGCCTAACACTACCATCTCCAACCTCAACGACTTCCTACATGTGCCAAAAAGTCACCCCTTAAGGGGATGACATCATGTTTTAGGGATTTTCTTATGTGCAAATAAAATTTAAAGTTGTAAAGGGGAAATTAAAGGAGGTTTTGGCACAGTGGCAGAACCAAGGTTCAACGCTACAAGAGTGCACCAACAAAACCATAACTATCGGCCCTTTTGGCAACACCTGTGAAGCAGATGAAGTTTCACCCGAGGTAGAGGCAGGGGTGGTTGCAAGAATCAAGTGTCTGCAACCTTAGCTGGGACACAGATCTATGATTATATCGCTTATAGAGCACTTTGCATCGATCATTCATCAATATTCAGTCCTTATTATACTTTGCAGATAGCACAGAGCATCGCAACATTCACTTAGATCTAAGGTATCTTAGTACTTAGTAATAGTAAAACAAATTAGATTCAGTAGATCAACACTAAGCATCTTCATACATATCAGATCCACTATTCATGCACATCTAATAAGCACAAAACAAAAATATATTCATATAAATATATCAAAGCACTTAGCAAAAGTAGAGATAAGCACAACAAGTCAAGGCACAAAGCATAACACACAGATTTACGTGGTTCACCCCCACCGTGGGGCTACGTCCACCAACTCTTCTTCTTTATTATCGTCGGCCAATCGGTTACAAGCACAAAGCCGTAGAAACCCTTACTTCGCAAAGGACAGAAGATATGTGCATCCCACTAGATCCTTCTTCCTTTCCTTTCAGCACACAACCTTCTATATCTTCACACAGGGACTTGCACGAAGCTCTGCAAGTCTATACAGAAGACACAAAACTCTCGATCACATAGATCCCTTATTGGCACTTAGCCTATATCACATAAATACAAAATTATCCCTCCTCTACTAGATGCCTAGATGTTTATTTATACATTACAAAAGTGGGCCTAAACGTGGGTAAACCCACGAGCTGACATCCCTTTCCCGTTACATTGTCCCAAAACCCAAAAAGGGATCCGAAAGTGGGTCAATATCCCTTGATCTCTGCTTTGTATGGCACTCCATCTTTGACATGCTGTCGAAGTCCCAAAAACAGTCAAATATGACCAAGTAACTTCAAAACTTGGTCAAGGGCCAACATGCCCCCAAAACTTACCTGTGACTCGTCCTGAGTCACTTTGGTCTGAGAAATTATGCATTGAATGCCTCGAGCTTGGCTCGAGCTGCTTTGACCTGCTGCAATGCTACTGCCTCTTTCTCAGTGAACTCCTAGATGAGTGTGTCATTGACTGGTCCTTCTAGGCGTTGTTCTGCTGCACTCACAACTTGTTCATTTTCTACTCCTTGGATTTCAACTTCAGTGAACAGTTGGCATGCCTTCTCTTGCACTGGTTGAAGTCATTGAGAGAATTCCATCACTTTGGTCTGGATCATGTGGATTTGTTGTTGGGCCATGCGTTTCTCTGGAAACCTCTTCACCCTTTCGACTAGTGACAAGGCCTTTAGCTGTGCCTATAACATATCTACATGCTTCTTTGCTTCTTGGAGCTACGACTCCAACGCTTGTAACTTTGGATTCTCCATGAGGTTTTCGTAAGTATTGTGCTCCTAGAGATTAGCTGCTTGCACTCCAAGGCAACGGCTTTCATTCTTTCAACTGCGCTGCGAGCAATTGCCTCTCTTAGGTCTATGATTTCTTGAGGGGTCTCAGGCACAGTATGAAGTTCCAGGTCTGTGATGCACTGCTGAAGCTACTGGATCACTTCTTCAAGCTATGCCACATGTTGTGGAATTCGTTCTTCAGCTCTCACCTCTATGACGATCACAGAGCGAAGTGCTCTGTTGACCAATTCCTTTACTTCTAGCTACTCCGTGATCAACTGCTCCTTGCTCTATTGTAGCTCTTCTTTCTCTTTTTCCCACTATGCTTGAAGAGCAATTTTTTCTCGTTCGACAGAACTACACTGCTCAACAAGTACTCCATGTACCTGTTTCAAAGCCTAGATGGCTTGCGCTGTCTCTTCTTGAGCTCGTCGAAGGTGAGCTTCAACTTTATCGGTGATCTGGTGCAATTGGGCTGGCTCATCTCCTAGTTCTACTGTTCATGCTGTCAGAGGTGCAGTGGAGACTGCGTGGCTATAATGGAGTGTCTGTTGCACTCCTTGGAGTTCAACCTCGATACGATTATGCATATTCTCCTACTTCACCTCCTACTTCTCTAATACCTTCTGTGAAGCATCGTTCACAACTACAATGATGGAATTAAAATCATCCAATATGAGGGTAGTATGCATCTTGGTTACAAAGGTTCTAGGTTTCTTCTGAGAGGATGATTTCGGAGGTGAAACCTTCTGTTTCTTCGAACGAGTCTTCTTTGTCCCTAGGTGGTGGTACTTTTCCTTTCTGTTGTTCAATTTATGCACCTTCGATCTCTTCGCCATCACCACCTTTGTCTGGTGAAATGGATGCAGTCCTCATAGATGTACTGTCTACATCATGAACCTCTTCAGGCTTCTTCGTCAGGAAGATGTCTTCTCACAGGGACTTGCACTAAGCTCTGCAAGTCTATACAGAATGCACAAAACTCTCGATCACACAGATCCCTTCTTATCACTTAGCCTATATCACATAGATACAATACAATCCCTCCTCTACTAGATGCCTATATGTTTATTTATACATTACAAAAGTGGGCCTAAACATGGGTAAACCCACGGGCCAACATCCTTTTCCCATTACATTGTCCCAAAACCCAAAAAGGGACCCAAAAGTGGGCCAAGATCCCTTGATATTTGCTTTGTCTAGTGCTCCATATTCGACAGGCTGTCGAATTCCCAAAAACAGTCAAATATGACCAAGTAACTTCAAAACTTGGTCAAGGGCCAACACGCCCCTAACACTCACCTGTGACTCGTCCCGAGTCACTCTGGTCTAAGAGATTCTGCCTCAAACGCCTCAAGATTGGCTCGAGATGCTTTGACCTACTGCAATGCTACTACCTCTTTCTTAGTGAACTCCTAGATGAGCGTGTCATTAACTAGTCCTTCTAGGCGTTGTTCTGTTGCACTCACAACTTGTCCAAGTTCTACTCCTTGGCTTTCAACTTCAGTGAACAGTTGCATGCCTTCTCTTGCACTGGTTGAAGTCATTGATAGACTTCCATCACTTTGGTCTATATCATATGGATCCGTTGTTGGGTCGTGTGTTTCTCTAGAAACCTCTTCATCCTTTCAAATGGTGATAGGGCCTTTAGCTACTCCTGTAACGTATCTGCATGCTTCTTTGCTTCTTGGAGCTGTGAATCCAATGCTTGTAACTCTAGATTCTCTGTGAGGTTTTCATAAATTTGAGAGCTCCTAGAGATCATCTGCTTTCACTACAAGGCAAGGGATTTTATTCTACCAACTGCGATGAGAGAAGTTACCTCTCTTAGGTCTTTGATTTCTTGAGGGGTCTCGGGCACAGTACGAAGTTCCAGGTCTATGATGCGCTGCTGAAGCTGCTGGATCACTTCTTCAAGCTATTCCACCTGCTCTGGAATTTGTTCTTTAGCTCTCACTTCTATGAAGGTCACATAGTGAAGTGCTCTATTGACTAGTTCCTTTACTTCTATCTCCTCTATGATCAACTGCTCATTGCTCTGTTGTAGCTCTGCTTTCTCTTTGTCCTGCTGTGCTTGAAGAGAAATTTTTTCTTGTTCGGAAGCACTACGTTGCTCGACAAGTACTCCTTGTACTTGTTTCAAAGCTTAGATTGCTTGTGTTGTCTCTTCCTAATATCATCGAAGGCGAGATTCAACTTTATTGTTGATCTGGTGCAATTGGGCTGGCTCACCTCCTGGTTCTACTATTCTTGTTGTCAGAGGCACAGTGGAGACTACGCGACTAGACTGGAGTGCCTGCTGCACTCCTTGGAGTTCAACCTCAATATGATTATACATCTGCTCTTGCTTTGCCTCCTGTGAAGCATCGTTCACAGCTGCAATGATGAAATTAAAATCATCCAATGTGAGGGTAGTCCGCATCTTGGTTACAGGTGTTCTAGGTTTCTTCCGGGAGGAAGATTTAGGAGGTGAAACCTTCCATTTCTTCGACGAGTCTTCTTCATCCCTAGGGGGTGGTACTTCACCTTTTTGTTGTTCATCTTCTGCACCTTTGATATCTTCGCCATCACCCCCTTCATTTGGTGAAATGAATGCAGTCCTCACAGATGTGTTGTCTACATCGTGAACGTCTTCAGGCTTCTTTGTCTTGCTTGGTCCGGGTGTATCCTGCGCAGCTTCTGGGCTATCTATGTCGGACAACTCCACAGGTTTGGATGGAATAAGGAGGTCTGTCAACCATTACTTAGTGATTTCCTCTAAGTCTTCCTTTGTTATCTTGTAATATGACTGCAACTGTTGCTTGTCCTCATCAACGTGCACTGTTATATAAATGAAGTGGAATTCCGCACTAAACTTCATTAAGGGTTGAAACCTATGGAGGGTATTCAGGGTCATTCGAGGCTCGGATTGGATGGCTTGTTTCAACTGGTTGTAGTAAGTATGGAAGACAACATTGGATTGCCACTTCTTGTTCATATCCTTAGAGTACCACAAGGTACTAAACTTTGTGGCCAAAGGTTCGAAGGGCTCGATGTCGAGGAAGGTCACACCTTATGACATTTCCCATGCAATGAATTTGATTAGGATGAGAAGCCAGCTAAAGTGGAACTCATGCCCTTGTTCTTGTGCTTCTATGCAATCAAGATCTAGCTGGTTTACAAGGTACTGTGCCCAATTCATCTGTAGTCCCTCCGTGCACTTTCCTACGAGGTCAACTACGAATCTAGTCACTTGGGTGGGCCAGTTCTTTTGAACTATCTTGCCTACGATCAACTGACATGTGAGGTGAACTATGTCGTTCTGGATAGAGGTTAACTTGTAACCTCATGTTCCCTTCTCGACATCGCCATAAGTCTCTTTGATTCTCTGTGCTAATGCTCGATCTGAGGTCTTTCTAGGGTAAAAATATTGTGGGTCAGGGCCCTGCATGCTTAGCCCTGTGATCCAATTGATCAAGGTTGGATCCACAGTGATGCGACAGTTCAACCATAAGTAACCTCTTTGGTAGCAAGATAACAACAATTTCACGCATGCGTTTACTTCCTGGTGTCGGCCGAAGTGCAAGATCTTCATCACATTGAACAGTGTGGACTATGTGAGGTTCTGGGTCCATGGCTGCGGGATAATCTTTGAATTATTTCCTTTAGTCCTGGTTAGATACTTGTGTAGGGCAAGCATGCTGTAAGCCTTCCTGTCACCAAGGTTGAAGTCACTGAACTTCAATGCGGCGAACTTATCCTGGTTGGCTCGAACTGCGCATATCCCTTTAGGGAGGTATGTCATGGCCAAAGTATAGTCAAAATATTTAGGAACACTGTCTCATTTGATGATGCCACTTAGAGGGGATAGGTAGGCAGGTAGAATGCTTAGAATCATCTTGGCATTCACAATGTCATCTATGTGCTTTGTTCTTGCCTCTGCCATGGTTCTGGAAGTTCTTTCTCTGCGAGCAATCGATGGAGAAGCTTGGACTCCTCCTATTTGTTGAGAATACTAAAACAACTGAGAGGGGGGGTGAATCAGTTGTTTATGAGCTTAAACAATTTTATACCTCTTAAATATTATTAATCTTCCTTCAAGTGATCATCAACTATATACAACATATGGACAGTAAAAGTAAAGACCATCAGTCACACATAAAGTACACACAGAGACAGATTTTCACGAGGAAACCCATAAAGGGAGAAAATATCTTCTTCTTCGAAATGATAGGCAGTCTTTTTCAGTTTTGTACATCATTTACAATTGAGCACCAACTCAATGCGAGGCTGCTACCTCTATTTTACAAGCTACAACTTATTTGAGAGAACAAACTCTCTGGTTTCTCTAGCACCCACTAGAAGGAAGCACCAACTCCCTGAATATTCCAGCACCAACTAGATGGAAGCACTAACTTCTAGTTACACATGCTCCAACCTGTATAACAGAGAACACTTGTTCTCCCTAGCACCACCCTGCCACCCTGGTTTCTATGGCTGCAACCATATGGAAGCAACAACTTCCTGTGTTCAAGCTCCCACTTGAACCTCTGAGGACAACAGTCCTCCCGAGCACCTCCCAACCACCCTTGAATATCAAATAATGAATACACAGACAATTACTTAGATAAATCAATTCTTACCTTCCTTTCTCTGTTCTGTAAGTCTGATCTTCCACAACCTGTTCTGTAAATATTCTCTTCCTCTGTCTGTTCAACAGGTCTAATCTGCATCAACTCGTACTCTCATTCTTCTCTTCTTCAACTTGTTCTGTTATTCTTCTCTGCGTTTTCTCTTGCTCTGCTATTCTACTCTGCGTTCCATTTCACTCTGCACATATACTTCCTTTCCTACCATGCATCCTCTTCTGTATTATTTCTTACTGTTTCATTCCTTTCCTGTCCAGAACAGCCAACAGACACAGTCGGTTTCATCTTCTTTTATACACACAAGCACAACGTTTCAACTTCCCAACTCCTTGGGCAAAATGACGACAACTGTCCAGCCAACCGAAACGCCAACTGATCGACAACTAATTTCCAATCATGAGTCCATTTCACTAACGGATTTGTAACTGAAAAGTTAATCTATGAGAAAGAACAGTAACCCTCCGATCACAGTCAAGTTTTATCTGCACCGTTGGATGACTTTTATTATTCTTGCACCATTACAAATCCCGATTCACAAAATTTCGTAAAGCGGTCAGATCAATGATCCAGATCATAATTAGATCTGACGATTCAGATTAAGTCAGGAATTCACTCATCGCGAAATCGACCTTCTTGGCATTCATTGTTTTTGTCACTTACAAATCTCGATCCCCGAAACTCCGATACGAGCCATAATCAACGATCTAGATTCATTCTCGATTCAATGGCTGTGATTGCATCACGATATCGTGAAATCGGCATTCTTGTGGTGAATGTTCTTGTCACTTCCAAATCCCAATCCACGAAACTCTGATAGGGAGTTAAATCAATGGTCCAGATCACTTCTTATCTTAACGGCTGCGATTAAATCGCGAAATCGCATATCGCGATTTCAGGGTTCTTGTTGTCAAGGGATTTTGACACTTCAAAGTACCGATCCCTGATACTCCATGAATAAAATCAACGGTCCAAATCTCATTCTCAATTCAATGGCTGCGATTAAATCGCGAAATTGCATATCGCGATTTCGGGGTTCTTGTTGTCAAGGGATTTTGACACTTCAAAGTCCCAATCCCCGATACTCCATGAAGAAAATCAACGGTCCAGATCTCATTCTCAATTCAATGGTTGCGATTGAATCGCAATATCGCATATCGCGAAATCGGGGTTCTTGATGTCAAGTGCTCTTGTCACTTCAAAGTCCCGATCCCTGATACTGACTGAAATTAATGGTCCAGATCAAAGCTTGATCTGACGGCTCAAATTTCATCACGATTTTGCATATTGTGATTACGCCCACTTCTCCTTGCACTTTAAAGACCGTGCAGGTTCTCTTCGATCCAACAGTGGTCAGACCCTGCGCTCGGATCTGACAGCTGAGATCTGTCTCCCTCTTCAACGATCAGAGATTCTTCTTCAACCTTTCACTCATTCGTTGCCTTCGATCATTCACTGCTTTTTGAACTTGTCTTCTGTTTTCCTGTCATCTTCACTGTTGCCATCAATGAGAAACATTACGTTCACTTTCTGTTAACTGAATTTGCCAACAATATCCCTCTTTGGCATTGATGGCAACACAAGCATCCACATGTATTGCCCACATGTATTCAGATCTTATCACCTACTCTTTTCTCCCCCTTTGACATCAATGTCAAAGAAGAACCATTCTTCTCCTGATCTGTTATAAAAACATACTCCCCCTGTCAACTATAAGCATCTTGGAAATACATCAGATATTCAATAAGCAATCCCCCTGACTAGGTGAACCTTTTAAACACTAGAAATTATAACCCCCAACTTTTGACGAAGATATCCAAAAGGGGTCGTTTCTAATGGTTTGGTAAAAATATCAGCAATCTGTTCTGTAGAGGGTATATAATTCAGTTGAACAATTCTGTTTGTAACTTGTTCTCTGAGAAAATGGTACTTGATTGGAATATGCTTAGTCATGGAATGAAGAATAGGAGTCTTGGAGACACTAATGGCACTGGTGTTGTCACAATGAATTGGAATAGGATCAGTGTAATTTACCTTCACATCTGCAAGAGTTTGTATCATCCATAAAATTTGTGTGCAGCAAGTAGCAGCAGCAATGTATTCTGCCTCTGTAGTGGATAATGAAATAGATCCTTGCTTCTTACTAAGCCATGCAACTAATGAGTCACCTAGGAAAAATGCTCCTCCACTGGTGCTTTTTCTCTCATCAACACAGTTTGCCCAGTCTGCATCTGAATAAGCAGTTAACTGAAAATTCCGATTTCTAGGATACCACAGACCATAAGTCATTGTTCCCTTCAAGTATTTAAATATCCTTTTGACAGCTCCCAAATGACTTTGTTTAGGGGCAGACTGAAAATGACCTACCATTCCAACATCTTGCATTATATCAGGACGAGATGTTGTGATGTACAGAAGACTGCCTATCATAGAGCAATATGTTCTTTGATCAACATCAGGTGAGATATCATTTTTACTCAGCTTGCAACCAACCACCATAGGTGTGCTAACTGTAGAATAATATTCCATCTGAAATTTCTTCAACATCTCTTTCAAATATTTTTCTTGAGAAATAAAAATTCCTGCAGAGCTTTGTTTTACTTGTAAGCCAAGAAAATATGACAGTTCTCCTATCATGGACATTTCAAATTCTGTTTGCATAGAATTAGCAAACCACTGGACAGATGATTCATTAGTA
>JASDQU010307285.1:222690-247679 GCA_032191745.1 Picea mariana
CCCCCCAACCATGGTCAAGTGGGTTAGTGTAAGATCCAAGCAGTTGTCAGAAATGAAAGGAATCTGATGCATATATCTGAAAGTTATAATGATCAAACATGACACATACCATGATACCTAGACCAATTACCTCATCGAGCAAGAGTCTTCTCCGATGCAAGTCCAAGACGAAGGTGATGGATGTTGCTTCTGCTGATAGGACAAGTGTGATGAATAAGAAGAAATATGGGCCGTCCAGGGCCATGCTCAGGTCAATCCTGCTCTCGGTACTCCATGTCTAGGACCTGTGGGCCTCGAGACATGATCTCCTTGTTATCCCATGAAAGAAAGGATAACATATGGCTCCAACTCGGGGACATGTGCTCACCGTAGAGCGCATGAGAACCTCGGCATCTCTATCATAAACCTACAGACCTACTCACACTCAAAAAAGGGAATCATTGATAAAGGTGGGGTGGTATTGCCACCCCGCAAATATAATATATATATATGTGACTGAAATAAAACAATCAATATGCATGTGAGGAAAAAAACTAACATGAAATGCAAATGGTATAATACACGAAAAAATTCCTACCTACCTATACTTACCTATGGAATCATGTCCCACCACCTTGGTGGGGTTTGAGGAGGCGACCATTAATGGGTAATGGGCGCCTTCTCCCTTCCAAAGTGGACAAATAATACGAGTTATCAACTGATTCCATTCCGACTTTGAAAGGTCCAAGCCATGATTGTGTGCTTCCTTTTACATTAGTTGGCTTTCCTTTTTGAGTATCCCACATCCATACCAAATCTCCCTCCTTGTATTTTCTGATCTTGTGTTTGGTTGTTCCTTGAACGACCTTGGTGTACTGTACTGAGGGAGGTGGGTGGGCTTCTGGTGTAAAAAATTCTTGTTGGGATGGATGAATTTGCACGTCCTCTTCATCCTTTTTCCTTTTTAATATCTTCACCGTCCCAACCTCTTTGTTATGAAATTCATCTAGGAGTTGTTGGTATTCTTCTTTCTTGGGCCATTCAATCTGGTCAAACTCTTCTTCTGTTGCAAAGGGCATATCTTCTGGAGAATATTCTTGAAGAGTTTGTATCACATCTTTCTGTGCTTCATTTATGGGAGGAACGATATCTTGCACGTGATTTACAGTTATTGGTACATTGAGTAAACGTCTGGTTGTCCCATCTTTCAAAGGTAATCGCAAAAAGGTGAGATCCATCTCAAGGGACCCGCCTATCATTGCACCAAACTTCCTAGATAATAACATTCCCCATACGTCTGGGACATCAAACACTATAATATCTATGTGGACTGTCTTCTCAGGGAATTCTTTCAAGTGTACCTCGACATTTTCAACCACACCATGTGTGGGTATTTCTTTAGACTCAAAACCACACACATTTGTGGAAGGCCTAGTGACCTTCAAACCCATTTGCTGCATGACTTTAAGGGACATCATATTTGCACCAGCAGCCATATCTAGCATGCAATTGTTAAGGTATTTTTTGTTCATCATTAGAGTCATGAAGAAAGGGGGGTTTTCACCATACTGGATCCTGAAGTGATCAGCCTGCAACATAAGTGGGGGGTCCATAGGCTCAGTTGTTCCCGAAAAGAAGGTATCAAAGCGTTCTTTTATAGAGGGGATTTTAATTGCTTCTTTTAAGGGAATGCTCACATGCATCTTTGACAAAGATCCATCAAAGTCAAAATCAAGGTTAACCTTATTAGTCTTGGATGTCTTGGGAGGAAGAACCTCAAGATATTTTGGCTGATTAGCGATAGGTTGTTTCGGATTCTTTCTCCTGTATACTTGGGCTTCTTTCTTTTTTAGCTTTTCTCATGATTCCTGGTCCAAGTTGTTTATTATTTCCATCCTTGTTGCTCTTGCTGCTTCCTTCAGGGCCTGCTGATGTTCTATATCCATGATATTTATCTGAGGAAGATTCATAAAGCAGTCTATATTGTTGACTTGTTGTTGGCTGGCGTTATAAGGACATTCATTCTCCCAATGTGCTTCACTGCATTCCAGGCACCAAGGATTTTCACCAACAACGTTTGTAGGGGCCAGAGTATTCGGGACTTCATTTTCATTCTTCGGCTTGTAGGCTTGGTTCCCTTTCTGGAATTTCCCTTTGAATGGAGGTCTAGGTGCCTAGGTCTAGGACTTTTCAAGTCTAACGATCTGGTTCATCATTTCTTCTTGATTCTTCATGATGCTATCCACGGAAGCTTGTAGCTTATTGATACTGGTGCAGAGATCTGAAGTAGGCTCAACATTGTGTACTACTTTCTGCTTGGTGTCTATTCTCCCCCTAAGGTTAGCAAAGGGCTCAATCTTGGATGAAAGGATATTTCCTTCTATCTTGGTAGCGAACTCTTGGGCTTCTTGAATGGATTGGGGGTCTTTGTCTCTAACAAGATACCCTAGTTGGCCACTGAAAGATCTGGTATAAATGTGAACAAAATAATCATCTTTCAGATGATGGCTTGGGGGAATTATTTGGAGTAAAGCTTCGAATCTAGTGTGAAATTCCTGAATAGACTCATTCTCATGCTTGGCAAGGCTATTTAGTCAGGTGAGCAACATGTTAGGGTCTTCTTTGATGCTCCATCTTCTGAGAAATATTTTCTCAAGTCTATCCATGGTTTTTATGCTTCCATAAGGAAGACTGAGATACCAACATCTTGCACCATCATAAAGGGTAGTAGAGAATAACTTCATGACCAAGTCTTCGGCATCATCACTAATGGGGTGAAGCTGAAAAAATGCCCAAAAGTTACTGATATGCTCTTCGGCACTAGTGGCATCAGTGCCGATAAACTTAGGCAACCACTTCTCATACTTAGGTGGCATTTGCCTAGGGTAGACAGGTATGGATGACATGTCTAATGGCTTTAAAAGAGTATATGACCATTGTCTTTGATTGTTAACTGGGTTTTTAGTACCGGTCTGAGAGGTAGACATGTTTAAAGGAAGTCTTTTTCCAAAAAGTGACTTGACAACAGGTAAATTCAAAGGAGGCTTCCTTCTGAAAGATAAAGGAGGATTATTGAATCTCCTTTTGGTTTGTGGAGTCACCAGATAGTTTCTCTGAAACTATCAAAGAATAGGGGAATAAAGCCTAGTGGAGTCACCAGGTAAGCTTGTAAGAGAAAGGTATTTGAGGCAAGGCTTACCAAAAGATTTTTCATTGAGGAAGATTGACTCAGTGTTCCCCAGGAACGGCGCCAAAATGTTATCGCTCAGTTTGTAGTTTAGGTCAAAGGCTAAAGGATAGAGATCAAACTGGCGTAATAGGAACCTTCCCCACCCAATGTCACCTCGATGGGGAGGTTCTTTCTATTTAGGGAGGTTATCCCAAGGGAGAGGTCCCCGACAACCTGGGGTTTGAAGAGGCAGAAGGTATTAGGTCAAGTTTTAGAGTTCCCTCCTCACAGGTTACCACCAGAGTCAGACAGTCTGGCTAATCAACCAATAAATGAAGCGTATGCCCTATTGAAAACACCTGCCCAGAACAAGACAACAACAACACAATATATATGTAGGCTATAACTCAAAGGGTTAGTACTTCAATAACTATCTGATATTATTCAATAAGCAATGTAATGCAATAGATATAAAATGAAGTCAACGTTTTGTCAATTAGCTATGAAAGATCATCAATTCATCAATATCTATAGAGATGACCAAGCCAACAATATATCCAATCAACAACTTGCTCAATAAATGCTTGAAATCATCATTTGATTGCTTATATTCAACTTTTGCTGCATCAAGATGAAATATCCAACTGTGATGTCAACCCTAATTAGGTTAGTTTGGTTAGTTAGGGTTTCAAAATTATAGTTTTGAAAGTAGTTTTTTACACTAAAACTTCAACGTTGGAGGTTAGATATCAGTGCCTTAGGGCATATGGAGTCAAATAAGAAGAGGGCACAATATTTTGAGAGGATGATGAATTAAACACTAGAAGGTAGGGTTCTATGGTGCTGCAAAGGCAGGGCCCTAGAATCAAAACCCTAGGGGAAAAAGGCTCACTCCGGTGTTGCTTAAGCAAGCCCTCGTGCTTTTTCCTCCTTCTTTAGGTCAACTTGGAAAAATGACTAACATAAAGAATAAGTCTAAGGGAGAAAGTGTTGTAAGTACAAGGCTTTCAAACCCTAGAAGATGAAGGCCCTAGGTGTAGATAACCTAGGCCTAGGACGTCACCTTCTTTCAACCTATAAACTTCAACGCTAGCCCAAGGGAAGAAGCAAGATAAGTGTAGCAAAGGCTAGGCTCAATATCTTTTCTTCAATGGCTGAAAAAATCTCTCTCTAAGGGGACATGTAACAATGACCTACTTTTGTGCTCGTTACCTAGGGTTTTAAATCAACAATATAATAAGAAAATGCAAGAAATTACACCTACAACCATTCAATTACGAAGTTTTGTAAGAAAATTCACTTACATATCATGAAGAGAAGCACAAGCAAACCCTAGTTGTAAACCTTCCTTGAGAGAAATGCCACAAAATGCCAAAAATATCCTTCTAATAGCAAGTGCACCTCACTTATGCAACAAATATACCCAAGAAGGGCACAAAAATCAGACCTCACAAGTGTGAGTGAATTGTGTTATGTCAAAATGATGGAAAACATCCTCAATTTATATCATCCAATGACCTTTAATTAAGATTAGGTCACTAAAACAGTCGATAAGGCTAATAACTAAAAATCATATTGTTTTACATTAAACTTCTAAAAGAAAACTCTAAATGAGCAATGAGCAAGACGTCTAGCCCCTTTGAGGGAAATGTTGGCCCTTTTTAGAGCAAATCACAGCACTAGATGACAAACATTGGCCCTCTCTGGGCCTCCAAACTCCGCCACACGTGCCAAACTTCCCTGTCAAAGTGCCATGCACTGGAGGTGATGTCAAGGGCCTCTAGAGGACGTCCTGGGTCAACAGAGGGAGACGTTCCACCTGTATTGGGTCAACCCCCAAGAGTTGGGCTCAGCCAAGGCATCTTGGATGAAAATATCCTTCTTCTTCTCTCGTGCAAAGGCTCGACCAATTACTGTCCTGTCTCTGCCCCTGATGAGGTCCCAACAACCATCTGATGGGCTCTTCAGCCCCATGGAGGTTCGAACTAATCATCTCCCCATGTGTACCGGTCCACTTGGTACCTGTCCGTCGGGCATGGTCCTACACATCAAAAACTTCGCCCTCCATGGGCTCATTAGTCCTCGGGATCATAGCAATGTCAATCATATTTCATCATTAATTTTATCAAATGCATGCATAAAACCCCTAACATATCATCCAATAGCTCAAAGACATTACAATGACCTACTATACAAAGATGAAGAAAAGGACAAGATGTCCTATTGGGCCAACATCCATAAGAAAAGGAAATTTTCCCAAAGGATATCATCCAAGCCATGTAACATGAGGTGGTGTGGTCAAAGGATGTCTAGACATAGTGAAATACAAGGGTGATATTATCCATGGGTGCCTTTGTAGGAGGTGAGCTGTACCTGTCATGGATGTAGTTCTTTTCAAGCCCTTTATTGCCTTTATTCTTTCTTTTCTTTATTGCTTTTTCTTTCTTTTATTTCAAGGTCTAACTAGAGGACACTGCCTTGGCGTGGTGACCAGAGTTGACAGTGTTACCCACGAGTACTTTCATAGAGATGATAAGGCTAGCTCGTGATGAGAGCCCCTTTCCCTTGGCCATGCAACCAAAGGTCACTGCCCTAGCGTGGTAACTAGATATTGGCAATGTCATACTGCTAGGTACCCATGAACATAATGGGCTGGCTCGTGATGAGACCCCCCATCCTCTTGGCTAGGTCTTGTTTTGTTATTTTTCTTCGGGTCCCTCTTGTTTCTTATTGAGAGGCTTTTTATTGCCTTCTTGGGGATCCATGGGCGAGGCATCTCCAGGTTTTATTTTTATGGATTTTATCTCTTACCAGCTGCTTTTACCCCCTGGGCCTTTAGCCCCTTCTTCCCACAGGATAAGGTGTAACCCCACAAATAGGTCATCCTAATGTCCGGACTAGGGGAATGGGATAGATGAACGGGAGATAAGATGTAAAAGTGATAATATGATAGGAGTGGATGATGGCTCTTCAAAATCCCCCCTAGTAGCTAACCAAAACCTATGGGAACAAGCTTGTTAGGGTACCCTGTCAATCCCCCCAACCATGGTCAAGTGGGTTAGTGTAAGATCCAAGCAGTTGTCAGAAGTGAAAGGAATCTGATGCATATATATGAAAGTTATAATGATCAAACATGACACATACCATGATACCTGGACCAATTACCTCATGGAGAAAGAGTCTTCTCTGATGCAAGTCCAAGCCGAAGGTGATGGATGTTGCTGTTGTTGATAGGACAAGTGTGATGAAGAAGAAGAAATATGGGCCGTCCAGGGCCATGCTCAGGTCAATCCTGCTCTCGGTACTCCATTTCTAAGACATGTGGGCCTCGAGACATGATCTCCTAGTTATCCCATGAAATCGAGGATAAAACTGCCAACAAACAAGAAAATACAGTACAATAATATATCATCACTGAGGTAGGCATTACCATACTCAGAATACAAATGAGTCAGAGCATAAATGCCGACATGTGAATATCCATGTCAAGTAAGACAAGTCATGGCCACCAAACAATCACTGTGGATCCATGCTAATATGACTCAAATCTGAACATAGCCACCAAAAGTACACTGTGGATCTATGTGTTAAAGACTCAAATTTAAGCATAGCCACAAGACATACAATGTGGATCTATGCAATAGTACAAACTGAATATACTCCAACGCAACCTGAATCTGTCAGAAAAGATCCAGGGTCTTCATCTCCACCACTCTATAGTACGAATCTAACCAAGTGAATACATGTGTCGAATTCGAACATGGTAGAAACCACTTGCTTACCGGTCATTAGTGTTTACCGTTAACAAGCACGAGGGAAATCACCATTAATTTCAATGACTTCCAAGGTACACTAGTACAAACCACTCTAACCAAGCTAATAATTCCAAGCCAAATCCAACTTAGCCCAATCCAAGCTAACTCTCTCCATGAGAGCTCCTCTTCTTTTATAATTTGAAGAGGATAAGCTGAGGAGGTTAGGATGATCCCAATAAATCATGAAAGTGAGTAAGATCCAAACCATTTGGATGACGCCTCACCATGGAAGTTTCTCCTTCTAGAAGATTCGAGAAAACGCTCGTTTTTCCCACGTGTAAGCATTCTCGCACCCTGCATATAGAGCAACCTGTGAACCTCTCACAACCTATCTATGGTGCAACCTATGAGAATCAGGCATTCTCACACCCTGCCTATATAGAAACCTGCGAACTTCCTTTTTTATAGGGTTTTTACAAAGGAAAATGCAACTTCTTTTCTCAGGAAAAGTTCTTCTCCTTTCTCTCTTCAAGAACTCAAGCCATTGACCCCTCTAAAGGCAACAGATACGTTTACATCATTAATGGTCATAGGGATGAAAAAAATAATGTGTAACAGAGAGCCCCCCAAAGTATGAAGTTAGAATAGAGTGATAGCTGAAATACTTTGTTGAGTGTGTAGGGAACAAGGAACAGTCGGTCGGAAACCTGCCAACAAACAAGGAAATACAGTACAATAATATATCATCACTGAGGTAGGCATTCCCATGCTCAGAATACAAATGACTCAGAGCATAAATGACGACATGCGAAGATCCATGTCAAGTAAGACAGGTCATGGCTACCAAACATACATTGTGGATCCATGCCAATATGACTCAAATCTAAACATAGCCACCAAAAGTACACTGTGGATCTATGTGTTAAAGACTCAAATTTGAACATAGCCATGAGACATACAATGTGGATCTATGCAGCAGTACAAACTGAATATACTCCAATGCAACCTAAATCTATTAGAAAAGATCTAGGGTCTTCATCTCCACCACTCTATAGTACAAATCTAACCATGTGAATACATGTGTCGAAGTCAAACATGGTAGAAACCACTTGATTACCGGTCATTAGTGTATACCATTAACAAGCACGAGGGAAATCACCATTAATGTCAATGACTCCCAAGTTACACTAGTACAATCCAAGGAATGTGAATTAATGAGCTGAAGTCGAACACTCGATGGAATCTTCCGATCAGGCGTCAATAATGAAAACCCATTGTCGAAAGCGAGGAAACCTGCCATTGATGCATGCAAGTTCCAAGGTACCAATTGGTTTCTAAGTCTAATTCCTGGATAATGAGTTGAAGTCAACAGGAAAAGACTCATCATAGGAGGGCCTTAATGTATCCCACATCAATGACACGAAACAAGTAACAAGATTTGAAGTAGATCAGAGTAACAAGTGATTTAGGACTGACTCAGGGATGGTCGATGCAATAGAAGGCTGAAGGACTGCAGAAATGGCCGACGCAATAGAAGGCATTCCAGGTCGAATTTCTCTTTGAACATATTGGCGACACGACAATTGTCTTGGAAATACTGACTCAACAATAAGGATCACAGACCAATTTGTAATCTTATAGGAGTATGATTAAGAGACAAGTGGATTTTCCAACCTAGACACAAGGAGAGTGAAAGGGTGTCATGTTCAAAAGCGAATCTTCCATGGAATACAGGTTTAGATACATTTCTTTCCCAATTTTTTCCCCCACCATTTCCGGCGAGTACCTCTTTATTTTTATGCAAGGAGGAGGATAAGGTATGCTTGTAATGTAATCTCATCCTTCAGACGAGTCCCTAAGAGTATGTTTAATGAACCCTAGAAAAGAGTGGTTCGGTCCCATTACGGGTCTTTCGATGTTTGTTTAACGAGTCCAAAGATAGAAAACTCGAAGGTTTTTCATGATTATAGAGTATGGAAAAACACTCAAAAGAGAACTCTCTCAGTTCCTTTTTCGTAAAGTAGCCTGATGAGACCGAAAAAGAGATAAACTATCACTCAACAGATGTTTTCTTCAAATACTTTAACGAGCGTGAAGAGAACAAGGTCGCTCGACAATCTTTTCATGTTTAGAGATTCTGAAAAGAGATTAAAGGTGACTCCAGGTGGTTCATTTTTCATGTAACCTTTACGAGTCTGAAAAAGTGATAAAAGTATACTCGGTTACATTCTCACATATTTACGAGCACGAGAAAGAACAAAGACTAAGATCAGTAACTTATTTTCATGTATTAATGAGCATGAGAAAGAACAAAGACTAAGCTCGGGATTGTTTTCATTTTTCGCAAGCTTTAAAACAAAATAAAAATATGCTTGGACCTGGTTTCATTTTTACACAAGCTTGAACCAGAGGAAACTATGCTTGAGGTAAGTAGTTTCATTTTTACACAATCTTGAACCATAAAAAACTATGCTTGGACTTCCCAATGCATAACACATGGATGGTTGGTACTTAGCCCCCAGCTTAAGAAACTAGCATCTCTACTTCAACATGAAGTCCAGAGGCTGTAAGCAATGTCCCCCAAGCTTCGTTTCATCCAACTACAAAGATGAATGAAATGAAGCTTCAAATACTAGACGAAGGACTTGACTCAAACAGAGAGGGGGAAAACTATTTCATTTTTTAACGATCTTGACACAAAAATAAGAACTATGCTCGTAATCTCTATTTCATTTTTTAACGAGGTTGCCACAGAGACGCAAAAACTATCCTCGTAAGTGGTTTCATTTTTTAATGAGCTTGAAATCAAAAAACTATGCTCAACAACCTCTGTTTCATTTTTTAATGAGGTTGCCTTAGAGATGCAAAATACTATCCTCGATGTCTCTCTTCTTGATCATGGATTCCAAGAAAACAATGCTTCAGAATGACACCATGTCAAGGGACAAACCTCAGTCATGGCTTCCAAGAGGTCTTCACTGGAAGGAAGAAACACACTCTGGAAGGACACCATGTCAAGGGTCATGACAGGAGTAAAGAGATGATGATCTAACAACCCTATCGAAGAGATCACCATGCCAACTACTGGATCTAAGTCATCAGAATTTGAGACCATGGGCATCAACACCGCATAATTGACCTGCGGCGGGGGTGATACCGTCTGCATATAAGAACCATTCAGGGAGGCAATACAGGTGGGGTCAATGAATGAAAGTTGATCAACAGTCACAACCCGTCCATCGTGGGGGAAAGATATCACACGAAAAAGAGTAGACACAATAGATTTCATGGCATAGACATAATCTCGCCCAAGGAGTAAAGAAAAATCCAAGGGGTCTTGGACTACCATGATGTCAATAAAGACAGTTTTCCCTCCCAAAGTTACAGGAAACTGAGGAAGGGTCCCTAAAGGTTGACTAGTTCTTCTGTTAAAATCTAACAGATTCTGCATAACCGACGCAAGTGGAGGACAACCCAAATATTTCCAAGCAATAGAGGACAAAATACTAACAGATGAACCTTCATCTATCAACGTTTTAGGAACGTCCCAACCACAAACTTGTACTGTAATCTGGAAAGGAATGTAAGAGGGAAGACGAGATCCAATTATCACATCCCAATTAAAAAGGATGACCTCATTACTTGGAGGGGGTTTCACGGGAGAAGGAGGAATACCCCCCGACACAGCAGAGTCTGTATCAATGAGAAAAACATGGGCAGTATCGGGTTTATTCTCTAGCGGGAGAGTAGGATCGACCGATGACGAGATCAGATCGACCACTTGGGTTGCATCCACCAAGGGGAGAATGGGTTCGACAGGTGGAAATGGATCGACTACTTGGTTTTCCCTCTCTAACGGGAGAGTGGGGTTGACCGAGGATGGGATCGGACCACAGTCACCTTGTGTAAATACCCTAAAGAGATAGGCCACTAAGGTTACCAATCACTACAATGATGCCTTGGGAAACAATCAATAGTCTGATCCACGCACAAGGGCAGGGTATCTAGCCTGAAATCAACTTGAAAGGCTTCCACTCATCATTGTGGCTATACCTTCAAATGACCCCCATAATACGCGCAATCCCTACACCAAGACCAACAGAGCAGGGTGAGTAACTCTGCCAGTCTCAATGCGACCTCGTGATTGACCCTTACGTGAGAAGGGCTTCCTAGGACAAAATGAAGTAAGTGGATTTAAATATCCCTATCACAAGATACTATGTTTGTTTGCAGCTTTGGAAAGTTATCTTTCACACCTATTCCAAAGCCGTACAACTAATCTAATGTAGGTTTTCTACCAGAAAGTATAAAAAATGTCTAATCAGTTTTTATAAGCGCTTTATTTTATGGCTGTTGTTACTCAATAGGAAAATGGCATGAACAAAATGGTGTTTTGACCGACTCGAAAGTTATGCAAAGAGATGAAGATGAAATCTTTTCATTTCGATGAAAGCTATGCTACGAGAAGGAAAAAACATTTATCATTCCCAGATACACAATATCCCAAAATCTTAAAACTCATCAATATCAATATTCTCAAGAAATGAGAAAAAGGTATTGTACGCCAATGCACGATTCATGCCCCCCCCATCGGAATTTAAGACCAAAAAATGCCAAGAATCATGCAATTTCGCTACTTCAAATGCAAGGATGCCCCCAATCTAATATAAAGCAAGAAATTAAATCGTTTTGTTTCAAAAATTTCACTAAAAGCAATAATGAACTTTGTTAAAACAAAGAAACCCAAACTAAAAGTTTTCTTTTAAAGCAAATTATTCAGAAGAAATCTGATCTTTCCCTAAACAATTCTAAAGAAAATGCATGCTTTGTAATTGAAAGACACTCAAAGAAAGAGACTAATCCTTCAAAACCAAACAAAGCAAAGATGGCTAAAAGCAACTCAAATAATGTCAAGCAGACTGTAAACAGATCAATATAGGGTCCAAAAGCTCAATCCAGCTGATCAAAGCAAAACTGGGTCATCAAAAGATGACAAGACAGAATCCAAAAAAGTTTACAAACAAGTTCGCAGCCTGGCAGTAGAGTACAGTGCGAGAATTAGGTATTCTCGCAGGCTAGACACTGGTAGGGTGCAAGAAGTTCGCACTGGATCTAACAGTATGGTGCGAAAATCAAGGGTTTTCGTAGACTATACATAGGTACAGTGCGGGAACATTTGTAAACAAAAGGAATTTGGAAAAAGGACAGGGAATCTAATTGAACTTCTATATCCATAGAGTTTAGATGGATGTCCCACAGACTCAGAAACCAGAAAACAAGCAATCAAAGGAAGGGAAACTAGACTAACAAGGAAACAATCCTCTCCCCAGTATGGTTGCCAATTTTGTTATCGGACAAATCGGTAGGTGAGGACACTAACTGATCTTCCTAGATCCACCTAGATCTATAACAAAACACACCATAACATGATGTTTCCCTTAAGTTTTAAATATTGAATTTACTAACTAAAGAGAGATAGGTGACATACCATTTAAATGTCGCTTCCTCTCGCCATCACCATCCTAGCTCCGTTCCAATGCTCATACAATGATGATCCTGCAAAAGAACGCAACCAACCAAAGTGATAGTAATAGCATAGACTCAATATAAACTTATGTATGTGAAATCATACAATAAAACACAACAAGCTTTATAGGAAAGAATCATATTATTGTATCATATTAAATGTGAAAGAGAGATTACAACCATGGCCTTGATGTTGTAAGGTCCCTTCCAACTGTCCTTCGTTCCCCACACACTTTCACTCCAAGAATTCTAAGAGCAAATATCTGATGATATTCACAATCTATCTTGACAAAGGAAAAACTCAAAACCACTCTAACCAAGATAATAATTCCAAGCCAAATCCAACTTAGCCCAATCGAAGCTAACTCTATCCATGAGAGCTCCTCTTATTTTATAAGTTGAAGAGGATAAGGTGAGGAGGTTAGGATGATCCCACTAAATCATGAAAGTGAGTAAGATACAAACCATTCGGATGACACCTCACCATGGAAGTTTCTCCTTCTAGAAGATTCGAGAAAACGCTCGTTTTTCTCACGTGTAAGCATTCTCGCACCCTGCCTATAGAGAAACCTGGGAACCTCTCGCAACCTAGCTATGGTGCAACCTGCGAGAATCGGGCATTCTCGCACCCTGCCTATATAGAAACCTATGAACTTCCCTTTTTATAGGGTTTTTACAAAGGAAAATGCAACTTCTTTTCTCAGGAAAAGTTCTTCTCCCTTCTCTCTTCAGGAACTCAGGCCATTGACCCCTCTGAAGGCAACAGATAGGTTTACATCATTAACGGTCATAGGGATGACGAAAATAATGTGTAACACACTAGAGCATAGATCCATGCACAGAGCTTCCACAATTTCAGGGTGAATCTTTGCAAAAAGATTCTTCTTCCTCAGTTCCCAACAATCATAGTTTTAGGTCTCGACAATGGAAGCATTTGTTGGCACAGGGGTAGACCTAGGGTTAAACACTACAAGAGCGCACCAACAAAACCCTAACTACTGACCCTTTCGGTAAAAGCTGCGAAGCAGATGAAGTCTCACCCAAGGTAGAGACAGGGGTGGTTGCAAGACTCAGGTGTCTGCAACCTTAGCTGGGACATAGATGTGTGATTATATCTCTTATAGAGAACTTAAAATCAATCATTCATCAATATTCAATCCTTATTATACTTCGTAGATAGCACAAAGCATCGCAACATTCACTTAGATCTAAGGTATCTTAGTTCTTAGTAACAGTAAAACATATTAGATTCAGTAGATCAACACTAAGCATCTTCATACATATCAGATCCGCTATTCATACACATCTAATAAGCACAAAGCATAAATATATCCATCTAAATATATTGAAGCACTTAGCAAAAGTAGATATAAGCACAACAAGTCAAGGCACGAAGCATAACACACAGATTTACATGGTTCACCCCCACCCTAGGGATACGTCCACCAACTCTTCTTCTTTATTATCGTCGGCCAATCGATTACAAGCACAAAGCCGTAGAAACCCTTACTTCGCAAAGGACAAAAGATCTGCACAACCTGCTAGATCCTTCTTCCTTTCCTTTCAGCACACAACCTTCTATATCTTCACACAGGGACTTGCACTAAGCTCTGCAAGTCCACAAAACTCTCAATCACACAGATCCCTTCTTGGCACTTATCCTATATCACATAGATACAATACAATCCCTCCTCTACTAGATGCCTAGATGTTTATTTATACATTACAAAAGTGGGCCTAAATGTGGGTAAACCCACGGGCCGACATCCCTTTCCCATTACATTGTCCCAAATTCCAAAAAGGGACCTGAAAGTGGGCCAAGATCCCTTGATCTATTCTTTGTCTAGTGCTCGATCTTCGACAGGTTGTTGAAGTCCCAAAAACGGTCAAATATGACCAAGTAACTTCAAAACTTGGTCAAGAGCCAAGAGGAGGTCAACCTCCTTACTTTGTGGTTTACCCTAATTTAAAGTGGACAAACTCTTTTTAGTGATATTGTATAAATAGAGATCAATGGCATTCATTTTGAGATAACTCTCACTTGGGAGAAAGACTCCTTGGGTGAAATTTATGCCCCTCTTGGGAAATTTTACTTATCTCTCTCTTCTACTTTCTCTTATGATGGTTTGTCTTTGATATTGGATGGAGAATTGATGTGCTATCTCTGTTGGAGCCTAATTATTGCATTGTGATGGAATTTTCTTGGATAAAAAGGAGTTTATCTACTTGATGTTTGGACTAGGTAAGAAATCTTTGCTTTGTTATTGCTTCTTTTGTTAAGTAGCTAGAGAGGTAGTGGGGGGAGGGGAGGGCAGAGGGGCCATAGTGATAATAGTGGAGGTTATTCAATGTAAGGTGGAATAGGTCCACTATAGTATTAAATAAGGCCCACTATGGTTGTTATATATAGTAAATGTAAGAGGACTTCTTAGAAGGTTCCACTTCTAGAAGGTTCCTCCTCTAAAATGTTCATAGGTGGGTGGTAGCACTATATAAAAAGGTTCAAGAAATGTAATGAGACAAGTTGGGAATTATTTTATTTGGAGCGTGTATCTAATTAGGAGGTTTCCCCCTCTAAGAGGCAATTGAACAATAGAGGATCTCTTCCATAATAGGATCCATTGTATGGTGTTGCCCTACCTCAAGGGTTTTCTTATAATAAAGTGTGGTTTCTTCTGTATTGTTCTATGAATATTTGTGGTGTTTATGTATGCAAGTATTTGTTTCTTAACAATTGGTTTTAGGTAGCTAGAGAGGTAGTGGAGGGGCCCATAGGACCCATAGTGATAATAGTGGAGGCCATTCAATGCAAGGTGGGCGTGGACTAGGTCCACTATAGTATTAAATAAGGCCCACTATGGTAGTTAGATATACTAAATGTAAGAGGAATTATTAGAAGGTTCCTCCTATATAATGTTCATAGGTGGGTGGTAGCACTATATAAATGGGTTTAAGCAATGTACTGAGACAATTTGAGAAGTATTGTATTTGGAGCGGTAGCTCAATAGGAGGATGCCCCCTCGAAGAGGCAAGTGAATAGGAGAGGATCCCTTCCATAATAAGATCCATTGTATGGTGTTTCCCTACCATAAGGGTTTGATAATAATAAAAGTGTGATTCTAATATATTTTTCTCTGGATCTATTGTGATATTTCTATATTCAGTCTTTGGTACTTAACAATTGGTATCAGATCACTTTCCTTGGTAGGAATTGTGGGCAATTTTGTTTATCTATTTTTGTAGATTTTTTCGGAGAAGAAAAAGAGGGCTACGACATTATGGATGATTTGTGTATATTTATGTGAAAAGTTTTCAGAAATGGGTTGTAGGTCTGAATTCCTCTCATAAAAAAACCCAATTTTTAAAAAAATCATTCGAAACGGAGTCCGAGAAGTAAAGTTATTTGCATTTTAAAATCTGTTATTTTAAGGGTTTTTTCCGCGGACGACCATGAGATTTTTCTAATTTATGTATCTGATTTTATCTCACAATTTCACCCAAATTCATAAAACAAATCATCTAAATCGTAGTTATGGAAGTGAAGATATCATTGATTTAAAGTCAACTATTTTGGGGTTTTTTTAGTGATGGCGACGAGATTGCAGAGTCCATAACTTTTCACAGGGTGCTCAGATTGCTACCAGATCAAACTCATTGGATAGAGAATTTCCATAGATTTTATTTTGGTATATTTTATGTGGTGTTTCCAATGGATATTCACTCTCAAAACCTCAAGGAAATTCTACATATGAATGAAGCATTCAAAGCTCAAATCCATGACACATTGCATGACTTTGTAGATGACCTCAGGGATAGTTTTTGTAGAATTCAAGATTCCTTGGTTAGCATGAAGGAGAGATATCTTATGGCGGACATCAGGGATGAATATGATCAAGAAGTATATGCTTGGTATGATTTTGAGGCCGATTGTGATGATTGGTATATGGATAGTTGTCATTTTTGGGATGACAACCACTTTCATATTTTATTTGATGACTCTACTCCACCTTTTGTAGTGAACATCAATGTAAAAAATTAGGAGGCAATTATGATTACCATTGTCCATCCTGCATATTTTACAATGGTATTATTCCTTCCGGATTCAGCTACAACCTTTTTCCACTATGTGGATGGATCTTCTTATTTGGATCCACATGATAGGTGTCAATATTTGAAGCATCATTTTAAGTTAGTTATTGGGTTCAAATATCTTCTGCATGGAGTTCACATGAGCACTTGGACATGGGACCCTGGTTTAAAATGAAATTTCGACTACTTCAACACGGTGGCTTTCAATTCTCCATGGGACCCTGGTTCTCTAGTATACTTTAGCACTATGGTCCACACTTATCCATGGGACCTTGGTTCTCTAGTATACTTTAGCACTATGGTCCACACTTATCCATGGGACCCTAGTATATGGTTGCACACTCTCATAACAAGTGTTGAGGACAATGCTTTCATAAGGGAGATGGAATGTTAGGTAGTTAGAGAGGTAGTGTGGGGGCCTAGAGGACCCATAGTGATAATAGTGGAGGCCATTCAATGTAAGGTGGTCTAGGTCCACTATAGTATTAAATCAGGCGCACTATGGTAGTTATATATAATAAATGTAAGAGGACTTCTTAGAAGGTTACACTTCTAGAATGTTCCTCCTGTAGAATGTTCATAGGTGCATGGTAGCACTATATAAAGGGGTTAAAGAAATGTATTGAGACAAATTGAGAAGTATTGTATTTAGAGTGGTAGCTCATTAGGAGGATGTCCCCTTGAAGAGGCAAGTGAACAGGAGAAAATCCCCTCCATAATAGGATCCATTGTATGGTGTTTCCCTACCACAAGGGTTTGATAATAATAAAAGTGTGGTTCTTCTATATTGCTATGTGGATCTATTGTGATATTCCTATATTCAGTCTTTGGTTCTTAACATATTTCTTAGTTGCAAGGTTAATTTTTTAATTTTTGGGGGAGTATAAGGGCATACAACCCCACTAAGCCTATCATAATTGTCTTGAATAATGTTTTGTACAAAGGTTTACTAGTAGGAGTAAAATGGCTTACACCCTCCTAGATTTTCCTAGCTAGTCTTGCTTTCCTTAGGGAGTAAAATGGATTACACCAGTAAGGAAGTAGCATAACTAGCTTACTCATTAAGAGAATCCATAACCCAATATATTTAGGCACTAATATATTGCACTAGAGAAATAATATCCTTGCTTTGGTATACGTGAAATTACGAGATATTGAAATTGTCTTAGTTGGAATCTTTTCTATGTGCTTTAGGCTTGCTAAGGCCACTAGGGCATCTTGATTTCCCAAGGATTTCTTTATGTTGTTATAAATTTAATATAAATCCATTATGGTTTCATAAAAATACTATTTAACACTTGTTTTACTCACTAATCTACCACTAAAATTTGCCTTCAAGTTGTCATTGTTAAACTACTTGATACTGGCTAATTATTTTACAAGTTTTTTGTTGATTTTTAGGGGTAGATATTTCTGATGTAGAATATGTATTCTACAATCATAATATTTCACAATATATATGCAATAACATCATTTAACAACCTTACATTGTTGCTAAAGTCTTGTTTTCCCTTGAGTTATACTAGTCATTGCTAGCTCATCTCTTGTATCTTTAACTAGACTTTTAGTGACTTATTTAACAGTTTTGATTATCATTTATTTGTTGATTTATATCATAGTTTATTGATTCTATATATGACAAAAATCTTCACTTTATTTTCCATTGGAATATTGGGCTTGTATACTCGTATTTTCGTGTGTTTCAGGTAGGTACAACAATCTTATGCAAGTACACTACTTCTTGGAAACCTTCTCTCATCGAAAAGACTTCATCCCAAGCCTTCCATCTCTCCACAAATTGACCTATAGGGGATTCATCCTTCATCACCTCAATTTCCATCTCAATCCCCCTAGGGTCACCTAGGATTCCCTCCTTGTATAGGATTTATCCTTCACTAAAGTGAGGGGAGGGTTTATCTAAGGTGAAAGTGGGTAGACTCTCTCGTAATTCTTTCCATATTGTGGATTGAGTCGGGATTTTCCCAACCTACAATTTTCATGATAACATTTTGGTGTCATTTTCGGGGAGGATTTTGAATCCTCTTTCGTGCCCTAATGACAATTTGGAAAACTATCCCAAATCCTTTCCCTAGTTTTCTTGGCGACTCCACTTGAGGGAAGTTCCCTTTCACTTTCCTTCCTTGACGATATAAGACTCATATGGTGACTCCACCATCCCAAAATCCTTCTTCCCGAAGAACCCTTCCCCTTGGAATATTCAAACCTCCAAAGACTTACCAAAGAAGGCCTCCTCTGCATTCCCTCGTTTTCAAGTAAAATATTTCACAGTAATATCCCACTTCCACCAATGGCTCATCCTTGGAAAAGGGCCTCTATAATCCATTAAACATGGAAACCATATCTAGATATCCCAACACCATGCCTAAGGAAATCAACAAATAGTTTCCAAAGTTTTTTGGGATCAATGTAATCACTGTAGAAAAACACCTACATACCATCGGTCGAGACATGGAAAATGAAGAGTAGAACATGAATATGTTGCAATGAAGTTTCTAGAAACATATCTCACTGAAGATGCCCAAAGGTGGTTCGATGACTTACCAAATGATCACCTTACCAGTTACGAATATTTGACTAATTTGTTCAAAAGTAGGTGGTAACTGAAGAAAGATAGCGGCATGTTGATGAATCAGTTCAACCAAATAAAGAAAAAAGAGAATGATATGATTAGCGAGTTTGATACCAGATTTGAAAAAATGCATAGCCAAATCCCCTGAGATTTGCACCCTACTGCAACAAAATTATGTCTCCTTTATGTCAATGCCTTTCAAGAGAAATTTGGTTTCATCCTAAGGGACAAGAAACCCAGCACTTTGGCAGAAGCCAAAGAATACAGTGCATACATTGAAGAAAATATTTTTTTCTCCAAGTTTGATCCTTTTCAGTATCCTCGTGCCAAAGCAGAACCCAAGGCAAAGACAACTACAAATAGTGCACCATATACAATTGCTCTTATATCTTAGAAGATTTATTAGATGAATACTTAGTTTGTCCTGATTCAAAATCAAGTTATGAGTTGGTTGGCAATTTTGGAAAGGAATTAGTCCACTCCTAGAAATCCATTTGTCAGAAAAGAACCTATAGGTTGGAAGGAAAATCCTCAACAAGAGGTAAAGGATCCTGACACATTGAAGATTTTTGGGAGGGTGAACTTGCAAGAATTACCATGGTTCTCTCCTTGCCAAGAACGTCACCCAAAGGAAGAGTGACCAAGACAAGAAGAAGAGTCTCATAATGAAATCAATTTCATGGATACAATATTTTCCTTTCAAGATGAGGATTATGATAGACCGACAAATGTTACCCAGGAATAGATTGACGAATCTTGAATAAAGGGAACTAGAGAATGCTGCCTCAGAGAACTTAATCAATTGATTGAAGAGCAGAGGAAATAATTAAATAAAAGGGAGATCCTTACCTATGCATGAAAAAAAAATTCCTATCTTGCCTCCACAATCCTTAAAAGAGAAAACCTCATCTCAGCCAATGAATCAAGCTTCACTTCAGCGAAAGAAGACAACTCCCCAGGCAACAAAGAAAGTGGTCCCACCTCCATTTCAAGAATTGATTCCAAAATCGATGCAAGCATAAGAGATTTAGTTGAACATATATGTCTCATCCATGCTTTGAAAGATGAATATGTCAGTTCCTGTGGTGGAGATGTGCAAAATTTCTTTCGTCATAAAGGAAGTGTTGAATGCATTTAAGGTGCCAAATGAGGAAGAATATCCTCCTGTGATATTAAACACCATGTACCATGGATGATAGAGGGATACCAACCCTCCCTTTTCCATATATCTTGGTGTAAATGATATCCACTTGGAAAAATTCATGCTATATTTTAGGGCGTTGACAAACATGATGTCTTTGATGGTCATGAAATAGATCATTTTGAAAACAAATTTTCCATATGAAAAAGCATGTGGCATTGATTCCAAGAAGGTGAAGGTTTATGGTATCATAGAAGACATGGAAGTCTAGCTAGAATATTTCCCTCACATTGGCCTCATCATGAACATAGTGGTAATTGATTTTCCAGATGCTTGGGGCATGCTCTTATCGAGGATTTGGGAGACCACTCTTGGTGAGTTTCCCAGCATGGACTTCACTCATGCACACATTCCTATGGGAGATGGTACTCTCAAGATTCTCTATAACCGGGAGGTACCCAAGAAACATGTATTGGATCATAATGACCTTCATTATAGTAACGGGGATGCTTTTGATGAGGTTATAGATACCATTGAGTATGATCCATGAGACCTACCTTTCATGCAGGAGGACTGCATAGATGCACTACTTCCAATGATGAATGAATACAAAGATAAAATTGAAAAATTCCAAGGAAAAGATCCAAGTTCCATCAAGATATTGAAGAAAGAAGAAAATGAAGTCGATAAAGAAAGTCAGATGACAATTAAAAATGTAGTCAACATAGAGCCACCTTCATACCCGTACATTGAGAACATAACCTACATAAACAATAGTGAAGGAATTCTTCCATTCATGTGGGATAAGAAGAAGGGAAAGCCCAACTATGATCAGAAGAATGGAAACTCTTGGTTTGGCCCTTACATCGTCAAGAAGAAGTCCGAGAATGAAAAATACTACTTATAATATTTGGAAGGGAGAAAGATTCCATTACCAGTGGATGGGTCTCTTCTCGGACCCTACATTCAAGGTACGTGAATTCTTCAGATCCCATGCCCTAGGTAAGTAGGCAGGTCATCTTGTTTTCTTTCATTTTTCATCTTGATTTCTCATGGTAGTTTAGCCGCATTTCATTTTTCTCGACTAGCATTTTTTTTTATTTACATGCTTCTCTTTTATCATATTATATGAAAAATGAAAATTTTTCTTTTCTAGATTAGTTGTTATTTTTGAGATTTTGATTTTGATATATATGGACAAAGGGTGAGTAGAGCCACCCTATATTTTACAGTTTTTTGTTTCAGTGTAGGAACATGTATGACCAGGAGATGTTGAGGTTCTCATGCACTCTATGATGATTACATGTCCCCGAGTAGAAGCTAGATGTTATCCCCAATTTCTAGGGATAACTAAGGAGATGATGTCTCGAGGCCCTCAGGTTGTAGACATGGAGTACCAAGAGACAGATGAATGACAACGTCCACATGGATAGACAAATATCTGCATCGCCACCATGCATCCTTGATTCATCATGATGAAATTCACCACAACATCTTGCTTCTGGAAGACAATGGGTCTTGCTCCATGAGGTACAAGTCAGGTATCGTGGTAAGTGTCACTTTAATATTTCAAGCATTTAAGTATGTTGCATTTAAAGTTGTATTTTTATTATAGAACGTTTTATTGGAAGTTATGCTCTTTGCCTTATTAATATTGATTCACCCAATAAGTCATCTTGTCAACCCTCCATACCTAAAATTGGAAAATTGTATAGGGTCTTTGAGCACTTGTTTATTTTGATGAGGTATTTTTCTATGTACATGCTTAGATAGCTCTTATATTAAATGTGATTTTACTTTCCATGATGCTTTGACTTGATATCCTTGGAGGGAATACTTGTGTGTCTTTTCATGTCCTTATTGATGGACATTTTAGAGGAACAAGGCCAGCTTGAGCCTTCATTACGGAAGTAATCCCACAGGTTGGATGCCATGACCCACACCTTAGGACCAACTTGATGATGGAAGTTTCCTTTGGAGGAAGAAGAAGACACCTTGCACAGTGACACCTAGCCTTCTTCCTATCCAACAACCTTCTTAGGAGCTCTTATACCATGTTTCTAGGATTGACATCTTGCCTAGGGATAGGGCATGTGGTGGTGAATATGGACACTTGGAACGTTTTGATGGTAGACCCCTTACAGTGATCTAGAATCTTTTCATCGAAGTGACTTATAAAGAATTGTATTAAATGAGAATAAATTAAAGTGCATTATTAAAGAAGGAAAAGATCAATAATGAAGAGACATAAGCATCAAATCTGAACATTAAAACTTGATAACAGAGTTCGTCCCTGGTGGACTACATCTCTGGGTCCTTCTCTCAAATGGATAGGCCTTTTTATTAACTCAACAAAAAAATTTGGCAAAATACATAAGTATACCTCATTCTCGAAACAAGCTGCAGAAGTTTTGCTCAGATCAGAAAATAGACAACACCATTGAATTTGTGGCGTCGAATTACCCAAAAATGATTGTCTCCACACTTCAATCCGACTCCGGCACTCCCAAGACCAAGAGAAACTCTGTCTCGATTTTTGTGCCCTACAACCTGCAATTAATGCCAAAAAAATGCCTCGTAAAGCATGTCGACCGTACCCTCACGTGAGTCTCCTCCAACACTGGGAGGATTCAAAATTTAAGTAATATTTTTGGCATTGTAAGCAATGTAGGTCGTTGGCCTAGTGGTTGGCAGAGAATTTATTAAGGCATAGATAAAGGGGGAGGTCCCAGGGTCGAGCCCGCAGGCCTCCCCTTTTGGGTTGTTAGTTATAACTTATATATATATATATATATATATATATATATATATATATATATATATATATATATATATATATATATANTATACATGGTGGTTCCTCCAATATTATCAGTAATTTATATATGACCACTGGGCACCAGATTTGGCGGGGTACCGTCGGATTTGGCAGACCCGCCAATCCCTTTTTTATTTTTGGAATTTCGTTCTCGGGCCCTCATTGGGAATTTTCCCACTGCCACGTGGCAGCCAAACATTGAGCCACGTCAACCAACTGTACAATCACCTACCACATTAGTGTACGATCTTCCACCTCACCTTCCACGTCACCATACTGTCTTCAAATGGTTGTACATACTGCCACATAGCACATTTTTACTGGTCCACGAAATGACCCGAAAATACCAAAAAAGAGTGACACGTGGCAACCTCTAGTGCTTCCATGTCACCATGTTGATGTCATGCTGACATCAGCATGACACATGTTGCCTCTTATGTGTGCCACTTATGCTTGTACGGGTGCTAACATCATTCATATTGATGCTAATGTCAGCATTACGGATGTTGACTCATCCTCTGTTGACTAGGCTAGGTTGACCAAACTTTGACTGTGAATATCTTTCGATCCGTAACTCCATTTAATGAGTCATTTGCGTCATTGGAAATATTGTGACGCGCTCTTTGTGATAATGCCACTGTCATTGAGTTTTGATGACTTTGAATTTTTTCCCTTTCTTTGTCTGTTGAGGCCATTCTGAGCTCCCTGAGTTGCTTCTACGAGTTCTGAGTTGTCCTTAGTCTTCTTTGGATCCTTTTTGGATCACGCCTTGCCACTGAGATCTTTTTGTACCACCAAAAGCTTTCATCAATCAACATATAAGTGATGGAAGAGTTCCCTCACCTTTTCCTTCTCATTCCACTTTTCCTTGCTTGGATGTGTGCCCTTTAAGCCTACTCGAAGATAATCAACATCACCCCTACATGAAGTCTTGTTCCTTCTGTCCAAGATGATATCTTCCTTTAACTCATCCAAGTACTCAGAAGAAAACTCATCAACTGAAGGTATTGAAACTTCCTCATCCTGATCCATGATCATGGGAGGCTCAAAAAATTTCAAGTTATCTACATTTACAATTGAGTAAATCTACATATAAGGTGGAAGATCCAGATGAAAAGCATTCGTACCACTTTTCTCCAAAATAGTTAAGGGTCCATAACGAATGGGATTCAATTTCTTTCCTTCACCCTTCAATCTCTCCTTGTTGATGTGAAACCATACCTGGTCTCCAACCTGGAACTGATAATCAACCCTGCGTTTTCACTTTAACTTTCTCTTCATCAATCCATTGAAAATGACAATATACATCAACCTGTCTAATCCAATTTTCTAACTTTTCGGGATTAGCATATCCATTAAACATAGGTAAAGAAAATTTTACATCAAGCTTTAATATTGGTTTCTTAAAAGAGGCTTTATGGCTAGAATGATGACAATGCTCAGAGGAAGAATAACTAGAACTTGACAGTGAAGATGGAGGCTCAGGAGGGTCTCCTCCAACCCCTTGATTTACCAAAGCAGCATCATCAGCTTGTGCTTTGTTTTTCTTCCCTTTCTTCATCATCCTCTTCTCGCAATCTCCATACATTCGTTCGACCATTTTTGACATGCAATAAAAGACCATATGAAATTTTTTCTCTTGTTGGAGATATGGCTATAGCAGAGATGACGAAATGGTCAAGGTTGTCATTGATGGCAATCGATTGTTTCTGGAGCACGCACAAGTGATGGAACACGATTGCTGGAACACGATTGCTGGAACTCGAATGTTGGAACACGAAGCTGGAACACGATTGCTGGAACACGACTGCTGGAACATGGCTGCTGGAACACGAATGCTGGAACACGACTGCTGGAACATGACTGCTGGAACACGACTGCTGGAACACGACTGCTGGAACACGACTGCTGGAACTCGAATG
>JASDQU010307285.1:247779-289546 GCA_032191745.1 Picea mariana
TGTGCGTGATTGTTGTTCTTTATACTATTTGCTTTATGTTTATAACTCTGGAATTCACAGTAAAGACTCACTGCCACTAAGATTCATGATTCAACGTTAAAAATGAGAGTAAATGTTTAATAATCTACACTAACTGATTCACCCCCCCCCCTCTCAGTTAGTTCATACCTGTAACATCTCTTGCTCATCACGCTTATCCTCTTCTGCCATTTTCTTCCTTCGGGATGCATGGACAACTTCGGGATTGAAAGTCTTAAGAGTTCCTTCACCATGTTTATGCTTGGCCCTAGTAAGAATTCACACTCAACAATTCAATTCAAAGATGATTTCTCTGATACCAACATGATCCAGGATATTTTCATCGAAGTGACTTATAAAGAATTGTATTAAATGAGCATAAATTAAAGTGCACTATTAAAGAAGGAAAATCTCAATAATGAAGAGACATAAGCATCAAATATGAACACAAAAACTTGATAACGGAGTTCGTCCCTGATGGACTATGTCTCCGAGTCCTGCTCTCAAATGGGTAGGCATTTTTATTAACTCAACAAAATAATTTGGCAAAATACATAAGTATACCTCATTCTGGAAACAAGTTGCAGAATTTTTGCTCAAATCATAAAATAGATAGCACCATTGTATTCGTGGCATATAATTACCCAAAAATTATTTTCTCCACACTTTAGTCCGACTCTGTCACTCCTAAGCCCAAGAGAAACTCTATCTTGATTTTTGTGCCATGCAACCTGCAATAAATGCCAAAAAATTCCTGGTAAAGTGTGTTGATCGTAGCCTCACACACCTTTCCTCCATCACTGGGTGGATTCAAAATTTAAGTAATATTTCGGGTGTTGTAAACAACATAGGTCGTTGGCCTAGTGGTTGGCAGAGAATTTGTTAAGGCATAGATAAAGGGGGAGGTCTCGAGGTCAAGCCCACGGGCCTCCCCTTTTGGGTTGTTGGTTATAACTTATACACACACACACACACACACATATGGTGGTTCCACCAATATTATTAGTGGTTTATATATGATCATTGGGCACCAGATTTGGCGGACCCTCCAATCCCTTTTTTATTTTTGGAATTTCTTTCTCGAGCCCTCATTGGGAATTTTCCCACTGCCACATGGCAGCCCTTGACTAGGCCACATGGAAACCAACCGTTGGGCCACATCAACCAACTGTACAATCACCTGCCATGTCATCATATGGTATGCCACCTCAGCTTCCACATCAGCCTACCATGCCACCATATGGTCTTCCACGTGGCTGTATGGATGACCACATGGCACATTTTTACTGGTCCATGAAATGACCCGAAAATGCCAAAAATGAGTGACACGTGGCAACCTCTGGTGCTGCCACATCACCATGTTGACGTCAACATGAAACGTGTCGCCTCCTATGTGTGACATGTATGCTTGTACGGATGTTTACGTTATCCGTAATGATGCTAACATCAGTAGTACGGATGTTGAATCATCCCTTGCAGACTTGGCTAGGTTGACCAAACTTTGATCACAAATATCCTTCGATCCGTAACTCCATTTGATGAGCCGTTTGCACTATTGGAAATATTGCGACGTGCTCTTCGTGATGATGACACTTTTATTGAGTTTTGAGGACTTTGAATTTTTTCTCTTTCTTTGTCTGTTGAGGCAATTATGAGCTTCATGAGTTGCTTCTACGAGTTCTAAGCTATTCTTAGTCTTCTCTGGATCCTTTTTTGATCATGCCTTCTCACTGAGATATTTTTGGACAACCAAAATATTTCATCAATCAACATACAAGTGAGGGAAGAGTTCCCTCACCTTGTCCTTCTCAATCCACTTTGCCTTGCTTGGATGTGTGCCCTACAAGACTACTCGAAGATAATCAACATCACCCCCCCATGAAGTCCTCGTCATTCTGTCTAAGATGATATATTCCTTTAACCCATCCAAGTACTTAGGAGAAAACTCATCAAATGAAGGTATTGAAACTTCCTCATTTTGATCCATGATCATGGGAGGCTCTAAAAGTTTAAAGTTCTCTACATTTACAACTGATTAAATCTGCATATAAGGTGGAATATCCAGACGAGAATCATTGGTACCACTTTTCTCCAAAATAGTGAAGGGTCCATAACGAATGGGATTGAGTTCCTTGCCTTCACCCTTCAATTTCTCCTTGTAGATGTGAATCCATACCTGGTCTCCAACCTAGAACTGATCATCAACCTTGTGTTTGTCATGCCGAGCTTTATATTGTGCTTCAATTTTCTCCAATTTTTCCCTGACTTCTTGGTGTACCTGTTGGATTCTCTAGATGAACTTGCGAGCTCTATCCTCATTTCTTTCTTCATTTGAATCTTCATCTCTCCCATACATCAATTCCAAAGGAACCTTAGTTAGGTACACAAAACATGTCTCAAAAGTTGAACTTTGAGTGGAGGAATGTAAGGCTTGGTTGTAAGCATGTTGTACATAGAGTATATGTTCATACCATAACTTGGGATTCTTGTTGCAGTAGCCTCGAAGAAAAAGTACCATTTTTTGGTTTACAACCTCTATCTGTCCATCGGTCTGTGGATGGAAAGCAGTGATCCTCTTCAACTTGGTGTCCATCATTTTCCACAAGCTTGTCCAAAAATCCCCAAGGAATTGAGTATCTCGATCCGAGTTAATGGATGTGGGTAACCCAAAGTGAAACCAAACATACTGAAAGAAAAGATTAGCAGTCTTCTCAGCAATGATCTTATTTTTACATGGTATTAAGATACACATTTTGTTGAACCTATTGTTGGGTCTCAGAAATGTCGCATTTTCATCCTCTTTTCCTTTCGCCATTCCTCACATTTTATCACCTCATTTAACCTTTCATTATACCATTTTCATAAATACATTTGGGTTTCACCTTATTATTTTCCACCTTATTCATTTTAGTATTAAAAGAGAATTTATGATTAAATATTAGAAAATCGACATGTTTTCATATATATCTCAAAAAATGTGTGAGATTTGTAATGTGTAGGAATATGTGAAGGATTAATTCAAAAAGACTTCTCAAATACTTCTTCCACCATTTCAATATTTGAGGAGATAATTCAATCCTATTTCAAGGAGAAGATCATGGGGAATGGATAACATATCTTATCCAAGATTTATGAGAGATATGTGTGAGGATTTGAAGGGATCATATTTTGTAATAATGGGAAATTGGTTGAGAGAAAAGTGGATCTATAATTATGAGATGCTTATCTTCTTTACAAACCTCTCATGTATAAAAGATAGTGCTCTCTCTTCATGAGGGAGTAGTCATTAGGATGAGAAAGTAATTAGTCATTATGGGATTAGAAGGAGATTAGACTTAGGTTGGAAAATTATTAGAAATCAATGATAGGAGTTAGTCATTTGGTTCATAGTCATTTCCTTGATTAGTTTCATGATTTCATTATTTTTTCATTTGATCATGGTGATGTAATTGAGATTACTTCATTGTTAGTGTGAGCTCACATGTGTTGTCTTCTTTCTCTTCGCATGTTGTTTTCCTTTGATGCAATTTTTCATTTCCAAGTTAATTTCATTTACACAATTTCATTTCAGTCATGTGTTTCAATAATTCAATTCCAAGTCGTGTGTTTCATCTTCCTGCATTAGATTAATGATTTAATTCTAGTTGTAGCTTCAGCATTAGATTAGGTTAAATTATCTTCAATCCTGCATATATTGTGCATGTGCTTCGTAAGTTTACGAACTCCTCAGGTTGACACTTAAATGATTGGGCATTTATTAAACAACAATATTTACCACCAACACCTATCCACTACAGCATACAAATAGTCATGACCCCATTTCGGCATTGGTAAACCCCCTACAAAATCCATGGAGATACTTTCCCATGGATGGGATGGAACAGGTAGTGGTGAATATAGCCCCAGATTTCTATTAGTGGGCTTACAAGTAGAACACATCACACACCCCTTTACATGTTTAGTTACAATTTCTTTCATTTGAGGCCAGTAACAAAACCTCTGCAAATGAGCCATAGTTTTTCCTACCCCAAAATGCCCAGACACAAGAGAAGCGTGAGCTTCTCATATTACATGGACTCGTTCACTTGTAGGAATACATAACTTTCCAAGATGGTAGAGTAGTTTTCCCTATAGACAATAGTTCTCTACCTGTACACCATAGGTTAGCTTCTCATATACTTCCTTAAAATCTTCATCAATGGAATATTGTTCCACATAGCTATCATGAGATAAAGAAGTATTCTTCAAAATAATAGAAGCAACAATAGGAGGTATAGAAAGCATATCAGCTACCTTGTTACTTGTACCCTTTTTGTACTTGATTACCAAATGAAATTGTTGTAGCAAACCCATCCATCTGTAATGTCGAGATTGTTGTAGTTTGGTTTGTGCTTGGAGATACTGTAAGGGTTGGTGATTTGTATGTATGGTTGTTTCCTTCCCTAACAAGTAGTGCTTCCATTTCTTTACGCTTTGAACTAATGCATAAAACTCTTTATCATATGTAGGATAGTTAACAACAACTTGGTTAAAAGTTTCACAGTGGTAATAGATAGGCTTATGATATTGCATCAATACTGCACCCATGGCATATCCACTGGCATCTGTCTCGATATCAAAGGGTTGTTGAAGATTCGACAGTGCTAATATTGGTGCGATAATTATCTTTTCCTTCAAAGTGTTGAAATCTTTTTGTTGCTTTCCTCCCCACTGAAAAGTTTTCTTCACATTGGTTAAGGCATGCAAAGGAGTTGCTATAAAGGAGAAGTTTGAAATGAACCTCCTCCAATACTGGACTACACCTAAGAAGCTTCGTATCTCGGTTACACTTTTGGGCTCAAGCCAATTTACAATTACATCAATCTTGGAAGGATCAATTTTTAATTTTCCTCCTCCTACAGTATGAACTAAGTACACAAGTGAAATCTTACCAAATTCACATTTGGACAATTTTACACACAACTTTTCCCTTTGTAGAGCACCCAATACTTGCTTTACATGCCTCACATGTTCATCCCAAGTCCCGCTAAAAATAAGAATGTCGTCTAAATATACAATCACAAAATCATCTAGAAAAGGCCTGAATACATCATTCATCACACGCATGAAAGTCTTTGGAGCATTACAAATCCCAAACGACATAACTAACCACTCAAACAATCCATGTTTGGTTTTAAAGGAATTTTTCCATGCATCATGTTCTACAACCCTAATATGATGGTATCCACTGTGCAAATCCAACTTCAGGATTGAAAGTCTTAAGAGTTCCTTCGCCTTGTTTATGCTTGGCCCTAGTAAGAATTCACACTCAACAATTCAATTCAAATATGGCTTCTCTGATACCAACATAATCTGAGATATTTTCATCGAAGTGACTTATAAAGAATTGTATTCATGGCCCTAGTAAGAATTCACACTCAACAATTCAATTCAAATATGGCTTCTCTAATACCAACATGATTTGAGATCTTTTCATCGAAGTGACTTATAAAGAATTGTATTAAATGAGAATAAATCAAAGTGCACTATTAAAGAAGGAAAAGATTAATAATGAAGATACATAAGCATAAAATATGAACACAAAAACTTGATAACAGAGTTTGTCCCTGGTGGAATACGTCTCTGGGCCCTGCTCTCAAATGGGTAGGCCTTTTTATTAACTCAGCAAAAAAAATTGGCAAAATACATAAGTATACCTCATTCTGGAAACAAGCTGCAAAAGTTTTTCTCAAATCAGAAAACAGACAACACCATTGAATTTGTGGTGTCGAATTACCCAAAAAGGATTGTCTCCATGCTTCAATCTGACTCTGGCACTCCCAGGCCCAAGAGAAACTCTGTCTCGATTTTCTTGCCCTGCAACCTGCAATTAATACCAAAAAATGCCTCGTAAAGCATGTCGTTCATACCCTCACGTGCCTCTCCTTCAGTACTGGGAGGATTCAAAATTTAAGTAATAACGTTCATTGTAAACAATGTATGTTGTTGGCCTAGTGGTTGGCGGAGCATTTGTTAAGGCGTAGATAAAGGGGGGCATCCCGGGGTCAAGTCCACGAGCCTCCCCTTTTGGGTTGTTGGTTATAACTCACTCACACACACACACACACACACACACACACACACACACACACATATATTAATACATGGTGGTTCTACCAATCTTAGCAGTGGTTTATATATGATTGTTGGACACCAGATTTGGTGGACCTGCTAATCCATTTTTTATTTTTGGAATTTTATTCTCAAGCCCTCATTGGGCATTTGCCCACTGCCATGTGGCATCCCATGACTGGGCCACGTGGAAACCAACCATTGGGCCACGTCAACCAACTATAAAATCACCTGCCATGTAAGTGTATGGTCTACCACCTCAACTTCCACGTCACTGTATGGTCTACCACGTCGTTGTATGGACTGCCATTTGGCACATTTTTACTGGTCCACAAAATGATCCAAAAATGCCAAAAATGAGTGACACATGGCAGCCTCTGGCGCTGCCACGTCACCATGTTGGCATCAACATGACATGTGTTTCCTCCTACGTGTGTCATGTATTCTTGTATATATGTTGACATCATTCATATTCATGCTGACGTCAGCAGTACGGATGCTGACTCATCCCCTGTTGACTAGCCTAGGTTGACCAAACTTTGACCGCAAATATATTTCGATCCGTAACCCTGTTTGATGAGCCATTTGCATCGTTGGAAAGGTTGTGATGTGCTCTTCACGATGATGCCACTTTCACTTAGTTTTTAGGACTTCTAATTTTTTCCCTTTCTCTGTTTCCTGAGGCCATTTTGAGATTTTTGAGTTGCTTCTATGAGTTCTGAGCTATCCTTAGTCTTCTCTGGATCCTTTTTGGATCATAGATTAATGGGGACACTCTTGAATTAAAGACAAATGACCTTTGGAGGGCTGGTTCTACCTTCTCCAACCTCAACGACTTCCTACATGTGCCAAAACGTCACCCCCCAAGGGGATGGTGTCATGTTTTAGGGATTTTCTTATGTGCAAATAAAATTTAAAGTTGTAAAGGGGAAAAGTAAAGGATATCAAACTCCTTACTTTATGGTTTACCCTAATTTAAATTGGACAAAATCTTTTTAGTGATCTTGTATAAACAAAGATCAATGCATTTCATCTTGAGATAACTCTCACTTGGGAGAAAGACTCATTGACTGAAATTTGCACCCCTCTTGGGAAATTTACTTATCTCTCTCTTCTAATTTCTCCTGTGATGGTTTATTTTTTCTATTGGATGGATAAGTGATGCACTATCTCTCTTGGAGGCTAATTCTTGCATTGTGATGGAATATTCTTGGCTAAAAAGGAGTTTATCTTTTTTATGCTTGGACTAGGTAAGTAGTCTTTGTTTTGTTATTTCTTATTTCTTGGTTGCAAGGTTAATTTGATAAGGTATTGGGGAGTATAAGGGCATACAACCCCAATAATTCTATCATAATTGTCTTGAATAATGTTTTGTACAGAGGGTTACTAGGAGGAGTAAAAGGGCTTACACCCTCCTAGTTTTTCCTAGCTAGTCTTGCTTGTCTTAGAGAGTAAAAGGGCTTACACCCCTAAGGAAGTAGCATGACTAGATCACTAATTAAAATAATACATAACTCAATATATTTAGGCACTAATATATTGCATTAGATAAATAAAATCATTGCATTGGTATAAGTGAAATTACGAGATATTGAAATTATCTTAGTTGGAATCATTTCTAAGTGATTTAGGCTTGCTAAGGCCACTAGGGCGTCCTGATTTCCCAAGGATTTCTTGCTTCTGTTATAAATTTAAGCTACAGCCATTACGGTTGCAACAAATTACTCTTTAACACTTGTTTTACTCACTAATCTACCACTAAAGTTTGCCTTCAAGTTGCCATTGTTAAACTACATGATATTGGCTAATTATTGGACAAGTTGTTTGCTGATTTTTAGGGGTAGATCTTGCTTCTATAGCATATGTATGCTACAGCCATAATTCTGTCATAATATCTACGCAATAACATCATTTAACAGCCTTACATTGTTTCTAAAGTCTTGTCTTATTTCACTTGAGTTATACTAGTCATTGCTAACTCATCTCTTGTATCTTTAACTAGACTTTTAATGACTTATTTAGAAGTTTTGATTATCATTTATTTTCTGATTTATATCATAGTTTACTGCTGCTATATATGAAAGAAAGCTTCACTTGCTTGTCCATTGGAATATTGGGCTTGTATACTCATCTTTTTTTGTGTTTTGGGTAGGTACAACAATATTCTACAGGTACACTACTTCTGGGAAACCTTCCCTCATTGAATAGAATTCATCCTAAGCATTCCATCTCTCCACAACTTGAACTATAGAGGCTTCATCCTTCATCACCTAACTTTCCATCTCAATCCCCCTAGGGTTACCCGGGATTCCCCCCTTGTGTAGGATTTATCCTTCACTAAAGAGAGGAGAGGGTTTATCTAAGGTGACAGTGGGTAGACTCTCCTGTAGTTCTCTCCATTTTCTGGATTGGGTCGGGATTTTCCCAACCTACGATTTGCGCGATAAAAAAAAATTGTCGTTGTCGAGAAGGATTTTGAATCATATTTTGTGCCCTAATGACACTTTGGAAAACTATCCCAAAGCCTGTCCCTAGTTTGAAGTACATGCTTGGATGGCTCTTATATTAAATGTGATTTTACTTGCCATGAAGATTTGACTTGAGATCCTTGGAGGGCGTACTTGTCTATCTTTGCATGACCTTATCGATGGACATTTTGGAGGAACAAGCCCAACTTGGGCCTTCATTGGGGCAGGAATCCCACAGGTTGGATGCCATGACCCACACCTTGGGACCAACTTGACGATGGACATTTCCTTTGAAGGCAGAATAAGACACCTTAAACAGTGACACCTAGCCTTCTTTCATCCCAATGACCTACTTGGGAGATCTTATACCATGTTTCTAGGCTTGACGTCTTGCTTAGGACACTTGGAACGTTTTTATGGAAGATCCCTTGCAGTAAGAAGGATACTCTTGACTTGAAGACACATGACCATTGGAGGCCTAGTGCTACCTTCTCTAACCTCAACGACTTCCTACATGTGCCAAAACGTCACCCCTCAAGGGGATGACGTCATGTTTTAGGGATTTTCTTATGTGCAAATCAAATTTAAATTTGTAAAGGGGAAAAGTAAAGGAGGTTTGCCTCCTTACTTTTTGTTTTATCCTAATTGAAATTGGACACACTCTTTTTAGTGATCTTGTATAAATAGAGATCAATGACATTTCATCTTGAGATAACTCTTACTTGGGAGAAAGACTCCTTGGCTGAAATTTGCACCCCTCTTGGGAAATTTTACTTATATATTTCTTCTATTTGTTCTTTTGATGGTTTTTCTTTTCTATTGGATGGAGAATTGATGCACTATTTCTCTTGGAGGCTAATTCTTGCATTGTGATGGAATTTTCTTGGTTAAAAAGGAGTTTATCTTGTTGATGTTTAGACTTGGTAAGGGATATTTTCTTTTTTATTGATTCTTTCTTGGTTGCAAGGTTAATTTTCTAATATCTTGGGGAGTATAAGGGCATACAACCCCACCAAGCCTATCATAATTTTCTTGAATATTTTTTTGTACAAAGGGTTACTTGGAGGAGTAAAAGGGCTTACACCCTCCTAGTTTTCCCTAGCTAGTCTTGCTTGCCTTAGGGAGTAAAAGGGATTACACCCCTAAGGAAGTAGCATAACTAGATCACTCATTAAAATACTACATAACCCAATAGCTTTAGGCACCAATCTCTTGCATTGGAGAGATAAAATCATTGCATTGATATACATGAAATTACAAGATATTGAAATTGTCTTAGTTGGAATCTTTTCTATGTGCTTAAGGCTTGATAAGACCACTAGGGCATCTTGATTTCCCAAGGATTTCTTGGTGCTGTTATAAATTTAATATACAGCCATTAGGGTTGCAACAAATTACTCTTTAACACTTGTTTTACTCACTAATCTACCACTAAAGGTTTCCTTCAAGTTGTCATTGTTAAAATACTTGATATTGGCTAATTGTTGGACAAGTTTTTTGTTGATTTTTAGGGGTATATATTTTTGTTGTAGCATATGTATGCTACATCCATAAGGATGTCATAATATATCTGCAATAACATCATTTAACATCCTTACATTGTTGCTAAAGTATTTTCTTATTTCACTTGAGTTATACTAGTCATTTCTAGCTCATCTCTTGTATATTTAACTAGACTTTTAGTGACTTGATCATTTAGATTTCTGTGGTGAGAGATTTGTTTAGAAATTGTCGGAAGAACTACAGTGTTTTTGAAAGCTTGTCGACGTTTCAGATCCACAACATGATCCATCTTCAGGACAAAAAAGCCTGAGGAAAAATAAGAGAGGAACCCTAATAAATAATGATGAGGAGTGTGGGAAGCCTAAAGTCAGCTAAGTGAAACCCTAGGTTTGAGAAGAATTTTTAAAAATAGGTTTTTAATAGAGAGTTTTTTAATTAATAAATTAAGTGGTTTAATTTAATAATTTAGATGGTGTTAATATTATTATTAATTATTATGTTAATTATAGGTTAAATTAGGGTTAATTTATTGAGGTAGTATTAGTATTATTATTATTGTATTATATGTTGGTATTAAATAGGTTGGTCATGATTTAATTTTAATTACCCAATTGATGTTAGTGATTATTAAGGTATTATGTTGGTTAAGGTTAAGTTAGGTTTAATTTGTAAAAAAGTAATAATATTATTAATAATGTGTGTTATAAGGATTTTAATAAGGTATGTTGGTATAAATTGGTTTTAATAAGGTTGGTTTTAATAATCAAGTTATGTTAAGGTTCGGAAAAGGTAAGGGTGTAAGTTCTAGAGTCCTGAGAAAAAGGTTAGTAATGTTTTCTTTTACGAATGAGCGGGATCCAACTTTCACTAATCTCTAGGCCATTGTCTCTATTTAGGTTATCGGGGTTTTTGATGATTTCGATTGCTTCTCTAATTCGTCTTTTAAGGAGATGGTCTTCTTTAGCTAAGATTTTGGTGTCTTCTAGGCGTATATAATGCTTAGTTGTGAGAGAGTGTTAGGCTAGTGCTGAGGTGCGAGTTCGTTCATTTTTTATGTCAGCACTATGCTCTTAATCTTGGTTTTAAAAGAGCGGTCTGTTTCTCCAATGTAGCATTTGCCACATGAACATTCTATTCTGTATACTCCTTTGGAATTATGTTGGTCAAGCTTGTCCTTAACAGATCTCATTTTCTGTTTGATGGTATTAAGTGGTCTGAATGAGGTCTTAATCTCCTTCTTTTTTAGGATTTTTGTGATTTTATCAGTGACTCCTTGGATGTAAGGGAGGTAGGCGGTGAGGCTCGAGGTTTGGTTGTTTCTCTGTTGAGGTTTGTTGTTTTCTTTTTCTTTTACTAGGGCTTTCTTTATTGCATTCTCAATCTCTTTTTCTTTGTAACCTATGTTTTTGAAGACTTTGTGAAGGTGATTTTTCTCTTGTTCTAGGTGTTCTTTATCTGAAATCCTTATGGCTCTTATGGATAAGGTGTTAAGAATTCCTAATTTTTTGTTGGGGTGATGATGGGAACTGGCGTGAAGGTAGTTTTCAGTGTGGGTCTTTTTTCTGTAAACTGAATGTCCTAGTTTTTCGTCTTCTTTTATGTTGATTAGTATGTCTAGAAAAGGAATGGTACCATTTTCTTCACGTTCCATTGTGAATTTAATGTCTTTGGATATATTGTTGATGTGATGGAAGAACTTAATTAGCTCTTCTTCCCCATGGGGCCAAAGTACATTAGTATCATCAACGTAACGTTTCCATCTTAATGGTTTCAAGGGATAGCAATCTATGGCTTTCTTCTCAAAGCTTTCCATGTAGAGGTTGGCAACAATGGGGGAAAGAGGGGAGCCCATGGCTACGCCACTAGTTTGTTCATAGAATTCACCTTGATAGCTAAAAATGTGGAGCAAAGACATACTTCAGCTAGTTTCGTTGTTACTGGATCAGCTACCTCTTTGACAAGTAGGATGGCATCATTAAGAGGGATCTTAGTGAATAGAGAGACAACATCAAAGCTTATGAGGGTGTCATTTGGTTTCATTTTTTCATTTTTAATAGTATTAATGAAGTCATTTGATTCTTTCATGAAGGAGTCGGTGTGACCTACTAAGGGGCCTAGAATTTTAGCGACATATTTGGCAAGCTCATAGGTGGGTGATCCTATCGTATTGACTATCGGTCTAAGAGGGATTCCTTCCTTGTGGATTTTCGGTAGGCCATATATTCTCGGGGTGATCTCATTGGTGCGAAGCAATCTCTTTTTCATCTTTTCGTCTAAGTTGGAGTTATTGATGGCTTTCTTTACTTCTCTTATTATCTTTTTAATGGGGTTCTTTGGGATCTTAATGTAACTACCACATGATAGGTGTTCATTCATTTTAGTGATGTAATCTTCTTTATTCATGATAACCGTGGCACTACCCTTATCTGCTCTGAGAATAACTAAGTTTGTGTTATTTCGGAGGTTATTAATTGCTATTCGTTCTTCTTTGTTAATGTTTCTTTTTGGAGGTTTGGAATTGCAGAGGATAACTGCACAGTCTTGCCTAATTGGGTCTTTGTCTTCATCTGCTAGGGTTTTAATGCTATCTTCAATGCAACAAATAAGGTTATCAATCGGGATGGAGGAGGGAGAGATGGAAAAATTCAAACCTTTATTCAGAACGCTCAACTCAGAATGGTTCAGCTCGTATGAGGAGATATTCACGACCTTCTTCACGTCATTGTTGTTGTTAGCGTTTTCTTTCTGGCTGAGTAGTTGTTTAAGCTTTGAATCTTGCCTAGTGTGAGCCATTCTGTTCGCGTTTTTAGCTTTTAGGGCTGCCAATGCGTCCATTGTTTTCCACACTTTGTGATCTAAGGCACGAGCAAGTTTTAAATGGAGTTTCAGCGCGGTTTTGGACAGCAAGTCAAGCGTGTATCTGTTCTTCTTAATTTCGCCTCTAACTATGGATTTTTCTAAGGCGTGGAATGTCATTTTGTTCCATTTTTTTTTTAGATTATGTTGAATGCGCGCGAATTTTGGTAGGACGTTGTTATCTCTGCATTGTTTCAGGAAATCTAAGTCTGTTGCTCTTCTCTTTATTTTAACTCAGAGCTTTTCAAGTTCACGAACTTCATCCAAAATCTCCCTTCCGTACAGGGACGTAATCTGATCATTTAGATTTCTGTGGTGAGAGATTTGTTTAGAAATTGTCGGAAGAAATACAGTGTTTTTGAAAGCTTGTCGACGTTTTGAATCCACAACAGGATCCATCTTCAGGACAAAAAAGCCTGAGGAAAAATAAGAGAGGAACCCTAATAAATAATGATGAGGAGTGTGGGAAGCCTAAACTCAGCTAAGTGAAACCCTAGGTTTGAGAAGAATTTTTAAAAATAGGTTTTAAATAGAGAGTTTGTTAATTAATAAATTAAGTGGTTTAATTTAATAATTTAGATGGTGTTAATATTATTATTAATTATTATGTTAATTATAGGTTAAATTAGGTTAAATTAGGGTTAATTTATTGAGGTAGTATTAGTATTATTATTATTGTATTATATGTTGGTATTAAATAGGTTGGTCATGATTTAATTTTAATTACCCAATTGATGTTAGTGATTATTAAGGTATTATGTTGGTTAAGGTTAAGTTAGGTTTAATTTGTAAAAAAGTAATAATATTATGAATAATGTGTGTTATAAGGATTTTAATAAGGTATGTTGGTATAAATTGGTTTTAATAAGGTTGGTTTTAATAATCAAGTTATGTTAAGGTTCAGAAAAGGTAAGGGTGTAAGTTCTAGAGTCCTGAGAAAAAGGTTAGTAATGTTTTCTTTTCCAAATGAGCGGGATCCAACTTTCACTAATCTCTAGGCCACTGTCTCTATTTAGGTTATCGGGGTTTTTGATGATTTCAATTGCTTCTCTAATTCATCTTTTAAGGAGATGGTCTTCTTTAGCTAAGATTTTGGTGTCTTCTAGGCATATATAATGCTTAGTTGTGAGAGAGTGTTCAGCTAGTGCTGAGGTGCGAGTTCGTTCATTTTTATGTCAGCACTATGTTCTTTAATCCTGGTGTTAAAAGAGCGGTATGTTTCTCCAATGTAGCATTTGCCACAGGAACATTCTATTCTGTATACTCCTTTGGAATTATGTTGGTCAAGCTTGTCCTTAACAGATCTCATTTTCTGTTTGATGGTATTAAGTGGTCTGAATGAGGTCTTAATCTCCTTCCTTTTTAGGATTTTTGCGATTTTATCAGTGACTCCTTGGATGTAAGGGACGTAGGCAGTGAGGCTCGGGGTTTGGTTGTTTCTCTGTTGAGGTTTGTTGTTTTCTTTTTCTTTTTCTAGGGCTTTCTTTATTGCGTTCTCAATCTCTTTTTCTTTGTAACCTATGTTTTTGAAGACTTTGTGAAGGTGATTTTTCTCTTGTTCTAGGTGTTCTTTATCTGAAATCCTTATGGCTCTTATGGATAAGGTGTTAAGAATTCCTAATTTTTTGTTGGGGTGATGATGGGAACTGGCGTGAAGGTAGTTTTCGGTGTGGGTCTTTTTTCTGCAAACTGAATGTCCTAGTTTTCCATCTTCTTTTCTGTTGATTAGTATGTCTAGAAAAGGAATGGTACCATTTTCTTCATGTTCCATTGTGAATTTAATGTCTTTGAATATATTGTTGATGTGATGGAAGAACTTAATTAGCTCTTCTTCCCCATGGGGCCAAAGTATATTAGTATCTGTTATCACCCTATAAGTTATAGGATCAACTGATGACTGGGATATTATCCGTCTCTAGTGTTTTTGTTGACAAATGATTTTTCATTCTGCAAATAATTTGAAAAAAGAAAAAGAAAAAAGAAAAAAGAAAAAAGAAAAAAGAAACGAAAAAGAAAGAAAGAAAAAGAGGGCATAAAAGAATTTCAATAAAATCCCCATGCAATAATAGTAACTTGGTCCATACCTTTCAAGCATGGCCAAGTTCTTTTTAAATTTGATGTTGATAGGGTAGTGAATGATTTGGCTAAACAGTTTAATCTTAGCCAAAGTGTCTAGGTTAGATTAGTGAATAAATCTGGCCAAACTGTCTAATCCTGGTCAAATAGCCCTAGGGTAGAGTAATTTCTTAACCCAACAGTTTAATCTGGGTTAACTGTCATAGGAAACTAGGTTAGAACATAGGTTAGTGGCATTGTTTCTTTGTTCCAATAAAGCCAGCTTGATGTAAGGATTGTACCATGTTTCAAATGCTTAAAAGATAGTTTGGTCAAAGTCCCTTGGTGGTGTTTATTTGAAAATTTGGGGAAAAACGCATTTATCCTAAGTTTTCCTAGCACATGTGCTTTTCCGCTCCCCATTTATACTCTCTGCACATACCGACGGTCCTGAAAGCGGTGCCCAGATCCACGGCACACAGAGCATTCCGGACCCCCCCGACCGTTCTGCTTTTAACCGGGGGGGGGGGCGGTCCAGAATTGGTAATAAGAATTGTGCACATATGGACGGCCCAGGGATGAGTGCTTAAATCAATAGTCTACCCAAAAATCCACGTGCAATTGCACCAAGTCATCAAGCAGTTCCTAGATTTAGGAGAGTTGTTAAATTAGTTAGGCTAAAAATAGAATTAGCACGTCCTAATCATTTATGACAGGAACAGTTGTAATTTGAGTTATAAATACTTCACCTTTCGAAGTATTGAGGGTTGTTGATCTTCACACCCTGATGCTATTCAGACTGTAATATTTTTTAAGAGACCTTCCATTAATAAAAGGGAGGCACTTTTACAGGATTCTTGCGTGTATTCACTGGTGATGTTTACTCTCTAAGTTGAATGTTATGCTTTCTTTGTGGTCATTTTTTTTTCTAATTCTAATCTTTAAGAGTAACGAATGTTGCAGGATTTATCTCGTATACCCTGTTTCTGACTCAAAAGATTTTAGTGTTTATCTTCTGGTGTTTTCAATTAAGAAATTCTTAACTTCTTCTTAGTTTAAATTATCTTTCTCATCTTTTCTTCTGTCCATCATTTAAGCTACTAAAAGACCCAGTGAGTATATTATCTCGCCCTGTAGAAGTCTTCTTTCACGTTTCTGGTTTGTATCTTGTATTTATTAAAACACAGACCCCATAGCCCAATGGATGTGTAGACTGTTTCAACCAATTCATAAAACACTCATACAACAAAAACGACCTATTTCTTTACCTAGCCTAATATCTAACATTCAAAACATAGATAAATCATATAGAGAGATCCCTCTCTGAAGCTGGAAGGGCTAGATCCCAGCTTTAAAAGTGGTTGGATAAAGTTACCTTTGTAGATTTCTTCTGTTTCAACCTCTAGGAAATCTACCAAGTGCTAACATAGTGGCGACTCCGTTGGGGATAAGAACTAAAAATTGATAATTTCACGTTTTCTTTTCCCTAAAAAGAACGTTCAAATTTGAGAAGAAAGTAATGTTTAGAGGTTGATCAAACTTTGTACATATTATTCTCAGACTCACAAATCTAAAAAATATATATAAAAAAAACTGAAAAGAATTCTGGCTCCCAAGAAAGTTCATACTCGATCTCATCCAGACCCAGAACCCGCGATAGTGACAGATAACCCCGAACATTTGCTCAGGAAAAAGACCTTAGCTGAAGGTTCAGGGAGTCATATTCCCCTTCATTACTCCTTTTCCTTTTCAGGGAAACCTGTTGCCTCTCAAAACCCTGACCTCGATACCTTTCCACAGCAAAGCCTAGTTAGAACATGGTCCGACAGTTTTGTGCCTGGAATCATCTTTGACCCAACTGTTTTGCAACCCCGAACCCCCGAAGTTCTGTCTCCCACAACTAAACCACAAATCACTCCCTTAGTACTATCCAGTCCCTCCTCGTCCTCATCTTCAGTCGCTACCTCGCCGATCATCCAGGTTGTTGTCCCACCTCCTCCACCCATCATGGCAGCTCGATATGCTCCTTTGGTGTTGGCTGCACCGCTACATGCCATGCCCCAAGACTATCAAACAAGACTTCCACAGTTCGATGCAACAAGACCTTTAAACGCCCAACAACATGTTGACAAAATGAATGATTATTTTGACCTGCAAGAAGTTGATGAAGCTGACGTTCAAATGAGATTGGTTGCCCAAAGTTTGACAGGAGACGTCAAGAAATGGTACAAAGCTTTACCTGTCACCTCAGTCCCTGACCTTGTCGCGTTCCAAAGGAGTTTTCTTGACATATGGGAGGTAAAGAAAAACCCTCTCCAAATATTGTCAGAATACGAAAATATAAGAAGAAATCAAGGTGAGACGGTACAAGATTACTGCACTCGTTTCAATAACCTGTACAATGCAATTCCATCTGAAATCAAACCTCCACAGGGCCTGGCGTTGATAAAATCCCCTGATGGTTTTGATGCCGATATGTCATACCAACTAAGAGAAAGAAATTCTACCACCTTGACAGACATGCAGAAAAGTGCTATAAGTGTGGAGGCTAATTTGTTGGCAAAAAGGGCACGTCAGAGATCAGAGAGGAGAGTCACAATCAAATAAGAACCTTCCACGTTGACCTCAGACTCCAAATTGGATTCTTTGGCCAGAGCGGTGGAAAGAATGATGGAAAGACTTACTGTTTCAGACAGAAATCCTCCGAGAGAAAACCCACCAGCTCCTCAGGTTCGGAACCCTAACTTTAGAAGAAACCCTCCTCAAATCAGACAGAGAGATCCTAGGGATCAAAGAGAGCAGAGGGGTCCATATCAGCAGATCAGACCTCCCCTGCAAGAAAATTATGTTGATGAAGGGGAGGAAGTGATTAAGGAATTGGAGGATACTCACATTAACCTTATGGGAATTCACGACAACGAAGCTATCTTCCTTACCCAAGAAGAGCAAGAAATTTTTCTTCTCAATCAAACAAAAGTAAGTGAAGAAGCTAAATATGTAGAACAACAGGCCTTCGAAAATGCTATTTTGGAGGTACATCAGCAGTACAATTAGTGGAGTAAAAAGACAGAAGGGAATTCCCCAAAAAAGACGACTGAAACAAAGAAGGTAGTCGAAACCAAGAAGACCTCTGAGCCATCTACCAAGAAGACTCCTGAGAAGAGTACTGCTGAGAAGATTCCTGATAAGAGTAATGCCGACGCTCCCGTAAAAAAAAAACCTTACCATTCTAAAAAGGCTGTCACAGCCCGAGGTTTCACCTATTAATCCTCCGAGTACTTCTGAGCATAAGAATATGGTGGACAAACCAGAATTGATGAGACAAGGCAGAGCCCCTACACCTTTTAGCCTTGAGGGGGAATTGGCCAAAGTAAAAATTCCCATCCCACTTACATAGTTGATGAACAAAGACGGTTATCGTTCACAGGTGATTAAAGCACTGGCCATTGAACCTGACATAGGCACGAAGGCCTTAACCATTGGATCAGCAAATCATTCAGACACTGTGAACCTTACTGACGATCAACCCGAGCTTCTTTTCAGACCTAAAGTAGATGGTCGAGACGATACTGGTGAGGTCGCTCCTTTTTACATCAGTCTAAACATACATGACTTGATATTGCATAACACCATGCTGGATTCGGGTGCTTCCCACAATCTGATGCCCAAAGCAGTAATGGAGAAACTGGGACTGGAGGTCACCAGACCTTACAAGGATTTACACTCATTCGACTCCAATAAAGTTAGATGTATTAGTTTGATTAAGGACTTATGCATCAACTTGGTTCAGATTCCTGCGAAGAGCATGGTGATGGATGTGGTAGTTGCAGACATCCCGCCGAAGTATGGAATGTTGCTATCCCGATCTTGGGGGGCTAAGTTGAAAGGAACCTTACAACTGGATATGTCTTATGCCACTATCCCAGTTTTCGGACAAAAAAGAAGGCTATACAGAGAAACATTGATGAAATACATGGTCAACAGCCAAGAAAAACCGCACAACTATCCCCTTTACTCTGCACATTCCGATTTAGATTCGTTCATCTTGTACAATGATGGTGACATGGAAGAGTAAGATACTCAGCTGATGGAGGACACATCTAGTCAAGATGAAGGCCAAGAAATCATTGAGGTAGCAAGGATGAAGAACGTGATAACTGAAGAGTTACCCGCCGATTTCTGGAGCATGGACTTTGATGGAGCTGTGAGTAAAGAAGGAGCAGGAGCATGAGTCTGGCTGCATAATCACAGAAATAGGTATTCAGAAAACCATTCTTACAAATTAAATTTCCAATGTACTAACAATATTGCTGAGTATGAAGCCTTGATGCTCTGTCTGAAGCTTTTGAAAAAAGTTGGTGCTAAACAGATAATGGTAAGAGGTGACTCTGAATTGATAATCAAGCAAATCAAAGGTGAGTACGCTGCGAAACACCCACGTCTTAGAGCTTATAGGAATGTTGTTCTTGATGCCTTGAGATGTTTTACTGAAGTTGACTTGCAGGTAATGCCGAGGGGACAAAACATTCTGGCGGACGGATTGGCCACGTCAGCAGCCACATGTAAGATTCCTTTCCGCTCGACTCGTCCATACACTGTTGAGGTGAAATGTAGACCAACTGTTCCCGACAATATTAGGTACTGGAAAGTGTTTGGTAATGACGATCAAATCGAAGACTTTCTACAGTTTAAAAACGATTTTGAATGTACAAATATAGATTTAGAGAACGAAGATGAAAATGTAAATAGTTCTAATTTTGAAGTTGATAGTGTAAATACCGTAGATTCAGGAGAATTAGGCGATGACGAAATGGACGTTGATGTTTTACAGTTGAAAAGAAATGTTTTGCCTAGAGGTATTGTTCCTTTAGAGGACTTGTTTGACTTTAACGACGTAGCCAAAAAACCGAAAATCGAAGCCCATGGACAAGAGGTAGAAGATTGTAATATAGGGACTGAAGAGAAACCTAGGATAGTCAAACTGTCTAAATCATTACCCCCAGAGAAAAAACTCAAATACATTGAGCTGTTCAAAGAATATTCGGATGTTTTTGCCTGGGGCTATGAATATTTGAAAGCCTACGATACCAACATCATACAACACATGATTCCAATAAAAGAAGACCAAAAACCGTTTAGGCAGAAACTTAGGAGGATAAATCCCAAGTTTCTCCCTCTGATAGAAAAGGAAATCAAAAAAATGTACGATGCCAAAATCATAGTTCCGCTGCGCTTTTCCAAATGGGTCTCTAATTTGGTCCCTACACGTAAGAAAACCGGGGAAATCAGACTCTGCATAGATTTCCGAAATCTGAATAAAGTCTCCCTGAAGGATAATTACCCCTTGCCGAAAATGGACCACATCCTTCAAAGAGTGGTCGGGTCCAGTCGAATTTCTCTACTGGACGGTTTCTCGGGTTACAATCAGGTCTTAGTTCACCCGGATGACCAAGACAAAACCGCTTTCACCACACCATGGGGCACTTTCATGTATGTGAAAATGCCTTTTGGTCTGATGAACGAAGGGGCCACGTTCCAGAGGGCGATGGATATCACCTTCGTGGAAGAATCAGGTAAGTTTATTGTCGTCTATTTAGATGATGTAACTGTGTTTTCCCGATCTGATGACGAACACCTAAGACACCTCAGACGAGTTTTCGAGAAATGTAGAAGGTTTGGGATTTCTTTAAATCCTAAGAAGAGCCTTTTTGGGTTACAGGAAGGCAAACTGTTGGGACACATCATCTCCAAAGATGGAATCAAAATAGACCCTAGCAGAATCGAGGCCATACAAAAATTAGAACACCCAAGAAACCTCAAAGAACTACAGTCTTTTATTGGAAGAATTAACTTTCTATGAAGATTCATTCCCAATCTGGCAGAACTCCTCAGAAACATTACAAACATGCTTAAAAAAGACGTAAAAATAAAATGGGACTCCGAGTCCAGACAGTCTTTCGAACAAGTCAAACGAGCACTCACAGAAGCCCCTGTTTTGATCAGTCCCAATTTTACTAAAGATTTCTATCTCTTTTCTTTCTCTTCCGAACATACTATAGCAAGCAGTGTTACTGCAAAAGAACAGCGAAGGGTATGAACAGCCCATAGCTTTCTTTAGCAAAGCATTAAGAGACGTTGCTCTGAATTACAAGATAATGGAGGAACAAGCTTTTGCTTTGGTAAAGCCATAAAATACTTTAGGGTCTACATTCTCCATTCCCACACTATAGCTTATGTTCGGAATGTGGTAGTAAAGGACATCTTGACACAGGACAATCCGGATGGAAGAAGGGGAAAATGGATTGCTGTCATTTTAGAATACGATATAGAGATTAAGCCCATGAAACTAATCAAAGGTCTAGGCCTTGCTAAATTAATGGATGAATCTAACTTCCATTCTCTTGACATTAATTTTCTAGATGTGGCAGATGAACAGGGCGAGATGGCGACTCCAAACGTGAGAGAGGTATTTCTCAACTCTCCATGGTACGCAGACCTTATATTCGTTTTGCAAATTCTACAAGCTCCCCCTGGTTTGACTAAGACTAAAGCTAGATTTTTAAAGTTGAAAGCCTTAAAATTCTATATTCTAGAAGGCAATTTGTATTGGAAATATCTTGGATGCATTTTGTTAAATTGTTTATTGAAAGATGAAGTTGATAAAGTGTTACAAGAGTTTCATGCAGGAGGATGTGGTGGCCATATGAACTGGAAGGTCACAACCAACAAAATACTCAGAGCTGGATTCTATTGGCCCACCCTATTCGCTGATGTACATCATAAAGTGGTTGCATGTCATCAATATCAGTTGTTTGAAGGTAAAAGAAAACTTCTCCCTCTACCTCTGAAACCGATCTCAGTTGAGGCCCCTTTCCAGCAATGGGGACTAGATTTCATTGGAGAAATACACCCCCTGTCTTCAGGCCAGCACAGGTGGATTTTTACTGCCACCGATTATTTTACCAAATGGATCGAGGCAGTACCAAGCAGGCAAGCCACTGACTCCATTATTATCAAATTCCTTGAAAATAATATTTTGTCTCGTTTTGGATGTCCTAGGAAGATTATAACTGACAATGCAGCTACCTTTCGGTCGAAGAAACTCATAGATTTCTGCAACCAGTATCACATTGGTTTGGGGCATTCCACTGCCTACTACCCTCAGGGAAATGGGCTAGCAGAATCCTCAAACAAAACCTTGGTAAATATCATCAAGAAAACATTACAGGAAAACAAGAAATCATGGCACAACAAGTTGGTGTTTGCATTATGGGCTGACAGACTGACCACCAAAAGGTCGATTGGTATGTCACCATACCAGCTGGTCTATGGCATAGAGGCAGTTTTCCCCACTTCTTTAGGAGTCCCTGTCATGAAGTTTCTTCAAGAGGTACAAGCTGAGCCAAATGACTCACAGAGAAGGATCAACCAGATGATCCATTTGCAGCAGTCTAGGGAGGACGTTTTCAACAAAACACAGGTCATCCAAGAAAACATCAAGAAGATATTTGACAAGCGAACCAAGGAGGATGATTTTGAGCTAGGAGATTTGGTGTTGAGATGGGATGCCAGAAATGAGGACAAGGGAAAGCATGGAAAATTTGATAGTCTATGGACAAGACCATACATGATCCAAGCTTTCAGGGGAAACAATGCTTTCTTGCTAAACAACGTTGATGGGACTCATCTTCCAGGAGGACCGATGAATGGCAGAATGCTGAAAAATTATGTGCCACCCCAATAAGGATTCAAGTTTCCACTCTCCATTGTACATACCATTTTAATTTTCATTTTTCACTTGCATTTTCTGAGTGAAGAACATTAGTCAGTTGGTTGAAGCCCGAAGAGAAGGCCCTAAGTTGTTGATCATTGTTTTTCCATTTTTGAGAATAAAACCAACGAAGGCTACTAGGCAGAAATGTTCATAATGACAGGAACCATGATTCTTGGCACTTCACAAGGCAAGTACCATCCCCAGGTGGAGCCGTTGTTATCACCCTATAAGTTATAGGATCAACTGGTGACTGGGATACTATCCGTCTCTAGTGTTTTTGTTGACAAATGATTTTTCATTCTGCAAATAATTTGAAAAAAGAAAAAAGAAAAGAAAAAGAAAGAAAGAAAAAGAGGGCATAAAAGAATTGCAATAAAAGCCCCATGCAATAATAGTAACTTGGTCCATACCTTTCAAGCATGGCCAAGTTCTTTTTAAATTTGATGTTGATAGGGTAGTGAATGATTTGGCTAAACAGTTTAATCTTAGCCAACGTGTCTAGGTTAGATTAGTGAATAAATCTGGCCAGACTGTCTAATCTTGGTCAAATAGCCCTAGGGTAGAGTAATTTCTTAACTCAACAGTTTAATATGGGTTAACTGTCATAGGAAACTAGGTTAGAACATAGGTTAGTGGCACTGTTGCTTCGTTCCAATAAAGCCAGCTTGATGTAAGGATTGTACCATGTTTCAAATGCTTAAAAGATAGTTTGGTCGAAGTCCCTTGGTGGTGTTTATTTGAAAATTTGGGGAAAACCCCATAAAAACGCATTTATCCTAATTTTTCCCAGCACATGTGCTTTTCCGCTCCCCATTTATACTCTCTGCACATATCGATGGTCCTGATCGCGGCGCACAGAGCATTCCAGACCCCCCCGACCGTTCTACTTTTAACCGGGGGGGTCCGGAATCAGTAATAGAAATTGCGCACATCTGGACGGCCCAGGGACGAGCACTTAAATCAACGGTCTACCCAAAAATCCACGTGCAGTTGCACCAAGTCATCAAGCAGTTCCTATATTTAGGAGAGTTGTTAAATTAGTTAGGCTAAAAATAGAATTAGCACGCCCTGATCATTTATGACAGGAATGTTTGTAATTTGAGTTATAAATACTTCACCTTTCGAAGTATTGAGGGTTGTTGATCTTCACACCCTGACGCTATTCAGACTGTAATATTTTTTAAGAGATCTTCCATTAATAAAAAGGAGGCACTTTTACAGGATTCTTGTGTGTATTCACTGGTGATGTTTACTCTCTAAGTTGAATTTTATTCTTGCTTTGTGATCATTTTGTTTTATAATTCTAATCTTTAAGAGTAACGAATGTTGCAGGATTTATCTCGTATACCCTGTTTCTGACTCGAAAGATTTTAGTGTTTATCTTCTGGTGTTTGCAATTAAGAAATTCTTAACTGCTTCTTAGTTGAAATTATCTTTCTCATCTTTTATTATGTCCATCATTTAAGCTACTAAAAGACCCAGTGAGTATATTATCTCGCCATGTAGAAGTCTTCTTTCGCGTTTCTGGTTTGTATCTTGTATTTATTAAAACACAGACCCCATAGCCCAATGGATGTGTAGACTGTTTCAACCAATTCATAAAACACTCATACAAAAAAAACGACCTATTTCTTTACCTAGCCTAATATCTAAAATTGGAAACATAGCTAAATCATATAGAGAGATCCCTCTCTGAAGCTGGAAGGGCTAGATCCCAGCTTTAAAAGTGGTTGGATAAAGTTACCTTTGTAGATTTCTTCTGTTTCAACCTCTAGGAAATTTACCAAGTGCTAACAGTATCATCAACGTAACGTTTCCATCTTAATGGTTTCAGGGGATAGGAATCTATGGCTTTCTTCTCAAAGCTTTCCATGTAGAGGTTGGAAACGATGGGGGAAAGCGGGGAGCCCATGGCTACGCCACTAGTTTGTTCATAGAATTCACCTTGATAGCTAAAAAATGTGGAGCGAAGACATACTTCAGCTAGTTTCGTTGTTACTGGATCAGCTACCTGTTTGACAAGTAGGATGGCATCATTAAGAGGGATATTAGTGAATAGAGAGACAACACCAAAGCTTATGAGGGTGTCATTTGGTTTCATTTTTTCATTTTTAATAGTATTAATGAAGTCGTTTGAGTCTTTCATGAAGGAGTCGGTGTGACCTACTAAGGGGCTTAGAATTTTAGCGACATATTTGGCAAGCTCATAGGTGGGTGATCCTATCGTATTGACTATCGGTCTAAGAGGGATTCCTTCCTTGTGGATTTTCGGTAGGCCATATATTCTTGGGGTGATCTCATTGGTGGGAAGCAATCTCTTTTTCATCTTTTTGTCTAAGTTGGAGTTATTGATGGCTTTCTTTACTTCTCTTATTATCTTTTTAATGGGGTTCTTTGGGATCTTAATGTAACTACCACAGGATAGGTGTTCATTCATTTTAGTGATGTAATTTTCTTTATTCATGATAACCGTGGTGTCTCCCTTATCTGCTCTGAGAATAACTAAGTTTGTGTTATTTCAGAGGTTATTAATTGCTATTCGTTCTTCTTTGTTAATGTTGCTTTTTGGAGGTTTGGAATTGCGGAGGATAACTGCACAGTCTTGCCTAATTGGGTCTTTGTCTTCATCTTCTAGGGTTTTAATGCTATCTTCAATGCAACAAATAAGGTTATCAATCGGGATGGAGGAGGGAGAGATGGAAAAATTCAAACCTTTATTCAGAACGCTCAACTCAGAATGGTTTAGCTCGTATGAGGAGATATTCACGACCTTCTTCGTTTCATTGTTGTTGTTAGCGTTTTCTTTCTGGCTGAGTAGTTGTTTAAGATTTGAATCTTGCCTGGTGCGAGCCATTCTGTTCGTGTTTTCAACTTTTAGGGATGCCAACGCATCCACTGTTTTCCACACTTCGTGATCTAAGGCGTGAGGAAGTTTTAAATGGAGTTTCAGCGTGGTTTAGAGAGATTTATTTAGAAATTGTCGGAAGAACTACAGTGTTTTTGAAAGCTTATCGACGTTTCAGATCCACAACATGATCCATCTTCAGGACAAAAAAGCCAGAGGAAAAATAAGAGAGGAACCCTAATAAGTAATGATGAGGAGTGTGGGAAGCCTAAAGTTAGCTAAGTGAAACCCTAGGTTTGAGAAGAATTTTTAAAAATAGGTTTTTAATAGAGAGTTTGTTAATTAATTAATTAAGTTTTAGTGACTTATTTACCAGTTTTGATTATCATTTATTTGCTGATTTATATCATAGTTTATTTCTGATATATAGGACAGAAAGATTCGCTTGCTTTTCCATTGGAGTATTGGGCATGTATACTCGTCTTTTCTTTTGTTTCGGGCATGTACAACAATCTTTTGCAAGTAAACTACTTCTTGGAAACCTTCCCTCATCGACAAGACTTCATCCCAAGCCTTCCATATCTCCACAACATGAACTATAGGGGCTTCATCCTTCATCACCTCACTTCCTATCTAAATCCCCCTAGGGTAACCCGAGACTCCCCCCTTGTATAGTATTTCTCCTTCACTAAAGTGAGGGGAGGTTTTATCTAAGGTGACAGTGGGTAGACTCTCCCGTAGTTCTTTCCATCTTGTGGATTGGGTCAGGATTTTCCAAACCTACAATTTCTGTGATAACATACATTATGCATTAATTAAACTAGGGATTATAGTGGGGATGTTACATTCCCCCTCCCCTACAATTGTGCACCATCCTCGGTGCACAACACCATGCCAAATACATATACAAATTTACATCACATTATAATATTCATAAAAGAAATAAAATTATGCAATTTTTACCCTCCAATTGTAGTCTCAACCAAAATCCCATATTTCTCTCAACATGTTGACCCAAGGAACATGCTCCCTTCATTGTTCTCATTCCATCGAGCTACACCATTGTTTTATCAAGGATGTCAATGCAAGTGATTAGAATTTTGAGATGTGTTTCCAAAAATCTAGCTCCCCAAAAATGGAGTCTTTCATTTTCAATTTCCATTTCCTTCAAAATTGAAAAAAAATTATGGGTATTACTCGCGCATAGTTTCTTCATGCTCCCATGTTGCATCTTCGGGACCATAGCAGGTCGATTGAACCTTTACCAACCCTATGGATTTGTTCCTTAGCACTTTGACTTTCTGGTCCAATATGCATACTGGTTCCACCCGAAAATCCCCTTTGTTTTCCACATGGATCACAATCCAATCAATTATCTGGTTAGAGTTAGGAACAAATTTATTTAATAACGACACATGAAATACATTATGCATTGTCTTGGATACAGGAAATGCTATCATTTATGCAACTGGCCCTATCTTCTCTAATATTTCAAAAGTCTCATTATACCTTACTGCCAACTTTGGGAAACAACCCAATCTTAGCGTACTTATTTTCGCTTTCACTTTTAGAAAAAAATGTTCGCGCAATTTAAAATATCTAAAAACTCTATTCTTGTCTGCATAACATTTTTTCTTATACTAGGAAGCCTTTAAATTTTTCCTGATCTTTGTCATCTTCTCTTTCATTTCCCTCAACAAATATGGCCCAATGATAACTCTATCGATTGGGTTATCCCAACCCTCTGGTGTATTACAATTCCTTCCATACAATGCTTCAAATGGGCTCATTTTTAATGAGGCATGATACCCATTATTTTAATAAAACTCTACAAGTGGATGTAGAGTTCCCACTTTGATGGATGGTCCATCACATACATTTTGAGCATGTCTTCTATGATTCTATTAGTCCTCTATGTTTTCTTGTCTGAATCTGGGTGATGTGTTGTACTAAGATTTAAGTTTGTTCCAAATCCTTTGAAAAAAACTTTCCAAACATTAGATGTGAATTTTAGATCTCTATCTAACACAATTTCCTTAGGAACCCCATGTAGCTTGGAACCTTCTTTCATCTAAATCTCTGCAATATTTTTTGCCTTGTGTGTTGTCTTCATAGGAATAAAATGTGTTTTCTTAGTTAATTTATCTACCATCACCATGATGGAATCATGATACTTCAGTGTTCTGGGAATCTTTGTAATAAAATCAATTGTAAACACTTCCAATTTCCACTTGGGAATGCAAAATGGTTGTAGTATCCCTGCTGGATATCTATGTTCTATTTTCACCTTATGGCATTCTAGACACCTATCAATATAATCAGCCACTTCTTTCTTCATCAATGGCCAAAAGTATTGTCTTCTTACAATTGTAATTCTCTTCTTATATACTGGGTGCCCAGTAGATGGCACATTATGCATTTCCATTAATACTATATTTTTTAGCTCGACGGAATTTGGTACATATATTTTCTCTTTTTACATGAGGATTCCATCCACTTTCAATTCATAATAATTAATTTTTTGTTGTAAATTGCCTTGTTGTAATGTCTCTTTTATTTTTAGATATTGTTGTTCTGAGTTTGCAGCCTCTCTAATTCTCTCTTTTAAATCTATGTTGAACATACTAATGGCTGAAATATGCATTCCACGAGCTCTTGTGTTGAATGCATCAATCACCTGATTTTCCTTGCCTTTGATATGCTTAATTTCAACGTCATATTCACTCAAAAATTCCATACATCTAGTTTGTCTATCATTTAATGTTTGTTGTCCAAATAAATACTTCAGACTATAGTGGTCTATTCTTAACTCAAATCTTTGACCCATAAGGTAATGTCTCCACATTTTTAATGGATGAACAATGACTACCAATTCCAAGTCATGTGTAGCATAATTTTTTTCATGCTATTTTAGTTTTCTAGACTCATAGCACACCACATGATATTTTTTACTGACTCTCCCTACCATGTCCTCACATGCAATCGTGCACACTACAAGACCTTCATTTGGATATGAAATATTTAAGATTGGTGCATTTTTCAATGTGTCTTTCAGCTACTAAAATCTTTCTTCACACTTGGAAGTCCATTCAAATTGCACTCCCTTCTTTTGCAAAGAAGTGATTGGGCGTGCAATCTTTGAAAACCCTTTTATGAATCTTCAGAAATAACCACAAAGACCCATAAATGATATGACCTATGTCATATTTATTGGTGCTAGCCACCCTCTAGTGGCCTCTATCTTCTCAGGATCAACTATTATCCCATATGTTGATATAATATGCCCCAAGTAGTAAATCTTCTTTTGATAAAAGATGCACTTACTTAGTTTGACATACAACTTGTTCTCTCTCAAAACTTGCAGCACCATTCTTAAATGTTGTCCATGCTCTTCTATTTTCCTTGAATAGATGAGTATATCATCTAAGAAAACAATCAAAAACTTGTCCAGGTACTCCCTTAACACTATATTCATCAGGCACATGAAAACAACTGTGGAATTTGATAGTCCAAAAGGCACTACCATAAATTTATAATGTCCATATCTTGTTATGAACGTTGTCTTTATAATATCCTCTTCCTTTATCCTCACTTGATGATAACCCGATCTTAAGTCAATATTGGAAAATATTATTGCACCTTTCATCTAATCAAAAAGATCATCAATCTTTGGAAAAGGATATTTGTTCTTCGTTGTTACCTTATTCAGTTGTCTGAAATAAATACACAGCCTTAAGGTTCCATCTTTATTTTTCACAAAAACAACTAGGACTCCCCAAGGTGACACACTTGGGTGTATATACCCATTTTTCAAAATTTCTTCAAACTGCATTTGTAACTCTTTCAATTCTAAGTGCTCATTTTGTAAGGTGTCTTGAACACTAGGGAAGCTCCTGGCACCAAATCAATAGAGAAGTCAATGTCCCTCTTTGGTGGAAATATTGGGATTTACCCAAAAAGGTTTTTGAAATCCTTCAAGACTGGATGGTCTTCAATACTTTCCATTTTATCTCTGGCTACCTCGTCCATATGGACTGCAAAAATTTGAAATCCCTTCTTGAAACTCTTTTTCAGTTGCGTGGCTGAAATTTATCTAACAACTACAACTCTCAGAATGCCTTGAATCTTTCCTTGCTACCCTCCCTCATCAAGCAAGCTATTGTCTTGTTGCAATAGTCTAGGATAGCATGGTATTTTTCCAACCATTCCATGCCAATTGGGTAGTCATGTGAATCTAATGGTATGATGTTCACATCCACCTTTATGTTGAGTTCATTCATGTCTATTGGACAATATTTAACCTGTTGATGATCACAATTGCATGATATATCCTCTAGGACATAGACTGAGTGAGTCGGCCTAAGATAAATCCCATGAGTTGGGTGTGTGGTTCCTCTCTAAGATGGAGAAGGAACATTGTGTGCCCCTGTGTAGGGTGAGGAAGCCCATGAGTTGGGTGTGTGGTTCCTCTTTGAGACGTAGATGCAATGTTGTGTGCCCCTGTGGGGTGAGGAATCCCATGATTTGGGTGTGTGTTTCCTCTCTGAGATGGAGATAGAATGTTGTGTTCCCTTATGGGGTGAGGAAGCCCATGAGTTGGGTGTGTTTTTCTCTCTCAAACAGAGATGAAATGATGTACTGGTCTCCTCTGTGTAGAGAGTTGAAATGATGTGATACTCTAGATGATTCACCTGTGAGACGCAGTGAGAAAGCGATCTGTTGAGTTGGACGTGCATGTGGTTGAGCATAGGTGAACGTGATCCTAGTGGCTGAGAACTAGTGAGTGTGATTCTCCTATGAAACACAGTGAGAAAGTGATCTGTTGAGTTGGACGTGCATGTGGTTGATTAGAGGTGAACACCATCTTAGTGGTTGAGCACTAATGAGTGTGATTCTCATGTGAGACATAGTGAGATATAGATGTGGAAATCCCTTTGGATGAGCACAGATGGATGTTCCCCTAGTGGTTGAGCACTAGTGGGTGTATGAGATCCCTTGCTATATTTTCCAAGAGTCACACTTACCTATAACCCTATTTGTGATGTAAAGGGTACAGGTCGGCCCCACCATAAAGTAAAAGATAATTAATATGGTAATTATTAATTATATTTTGATTTATTAAGGTCGACCCTATTGTTCCAATAGACACATCATTTTATGTGATAAGTATTATATAAATAAAGGTGAATCCCCATTAAGGAAACACACTTAGCATTGCGTCATCTCATGATTTCAGAAGTTGTGGTATGAAATTATGAGAATTACATCACCCTCTTGTGTGCTAGGTTTGGTGATGGTGTGGGACGTCTTTCTCTTGAAGAATATAGCAAAGGATTAGTTGGGTTTTCTTCCCTTCTTGAGAATGGTTTCACAGGATACTTCTTGTGTTCTTGTGCATGGTTATTATTCTTGTGATATTGGTTTTTTGTAGTAGTTATGGTTCAAGTAAAAGCTAAATAGAAAATTTAAAGTAAATGCATGAGCCATAGCTTATTGAAAATTCAACATGGTATCAGAGAGGGTCTTGAACAATACCACTTGCTCAAGGTTGAAGGAAGACAGTGGTCACCTAAAGACTTCTAAACCCTTGCTACTATTGTAAAGAAAAGAGGTCGGACCCCACAACAAATAAAGGAAGGTTTCCATGGGAGGAGACCTTGTTGATGGCATAAAGAAACAAGGGTCGGACCTCTCCTTTAGTGGTAAAGGTTGAGGCCGGACCTCCCTTAATTTTTTATGGTAAATATTGAGGCTAGCCGCAAGCCTCTAAGGCTACCACAACCCAGAAGGAATATCCCTATGGTAGAAGGAAAGGACCAGAACCTAAGGTAAATTTCTGAAGATGCAGGCCTGCTAGCTTAGGTCGAGCCTTGTTTAGGGTCTTCTAAAGCATGACTGCAGGTTGGTTGAAGCTTCTGACACAAGGAAGAGCCCTAAATACAGATCGGTGACAACACAGATAAGGAGATATGTGGCAAAGTCTAAATTATGAGTTTATCCCAGCGAATATAGAAGGATTTTTGAAAGAGTTTTGTCAAATAATGATCAATGTTTTACTGAAGAGGTTGATTCTTTATTCTTTATACATCAAGGGATATAGAAATCATGTGTTGTTTCCTATGATGTTCCATCTACTCTTGAATTTCTCTCCACGGGAAATTATAATCGCTTGCCTAACTGCATTGAAGATATTGGTAAGAAAACAACGCTTGTTGAAAGTATCTCCATCAAAAGAAATGTCTAGTGTAACTGTATCTAATGATAGAGAGGTATTGCTTGTTGAAAGGGAATTCAAAATTCACGTTACACTGGGTTATCATGGACATATATCTCTTTTGAAAACACTTCATCTAGAGTTGCTTGTAGGTGAGAAGAGTGGATCGGTGAAACTTACTGAACCAAAAAAAAAAATTAGTATTAGAGATTACTTGGAGCAGAGAATGGTTAAGGCAGAAAATCCATTTGCAATATTATATTTTGATTTGCATAAGATCGGTATTGCATTATTAAATATATGGAGGGATATCTCTTACAACATACATAGCATCTATAGGAAAATGAAAATGAAAAAGAAGGTTGCTATAACAATGACTGAAATAACAAGGAGTGTGCACAGATATGACTAAAATGTGCAAGCTACTGATAGAGCAAGTATTGAAACAGTTGTGAGAATATTGAGTATGTACCTGGGGATGTTTACTAAGTGAAATTGAAGGAATATACAAGATTGATTAGCTCCATTAATATGATAGAGGAAACAGAGTTTGTTGAGGCAGCAGAGAGTGGTTTGAGACAAAAAGAAACAAAGGGGATTGAGGGCTATTGAAAATCAATAAAGAATATTGTTGCAGCAGAGGCAGAATATTGTATTGAGGGTGATTCTCAGTAAAACTCTAAGGTTGAGTAAGTAAAGAATGAAGTACCCTTTAAGGTTGATGTTCTAGAACATATAGTTGGAGGATCTCCATTTTGTCTTTGAGAAGAGCACCCGGACACCTTAATATCCATGAGTTATGAACAGTCATGAAAAATGCATGATTATAAGGGCATTTTCTCAAGAAGAATCTTCATTAGTATACACTCTCGGGTATGCACTTGTATATATATATTATTTGCATCATTGTCATAAGGATACTTGCAGGAGGAAGGAACCCTTGGTGTAATCATGGACCTAGAGGGATCTCAGTGCATTCAGAAGAACAACACACTGGAAGTGAAGACTCCAGGTTTCATTGTTTTAATTAGCATTCCTCTAATCTACATTTCTAAAGTTGTTGCATTACAAGTAGGTATTGTAGCTGTGACAACAATCCTTAAATTGTTTTGATTCTAGAGATGTACTCATGAATCTCCTCTAGGAGATATTCTTGTCTTTTTTTCCTTTCGTTTGTTTCCTTGTTCTAGGAAGGTTAACAACAAAGGAAGAAGGTTATCCTTCAGACTTCAGATGGATTCACTTGACTCAGAGGGATTAAAAAATATTTGAGAAGAAGGAAAATATTCCCACAAATAGAGGTAGTTTCCTATGATAAGACATTTGATCTAGTATCCCGATACACTTCCATCCATACTATCATCCATCAGTTGGAAACTACATCAGATGGATGTAAAGACAACCTTTCTCAATGGTGATATTGAGGAAGAAGATTAAATTCAGCAACCAAAAGGATTCGTGATATACGACAAGAAATATCATGTGTACAGGTTGAAGAAATCTCTGTATGGACTAAAGAAGACACCTCGTGCTTGGTACGAGAAGATGGATGTATTCTTGATGAGTTTAGGCTTCAAAAAGAGTGTTGTTGATCCAAACCTATATTATTACATTGCTGGTGATGAGAGCCTGATTTTGGTGACTTACTTAGGGAGCCTTGTTTTTGGATACAAGCAATCTTTGACTTATGATTTCGAGATAAAGGATCTGGGTATGATGCACTACTTCTTAGGACAAGAAGTATGTCAGAGGACCAATGAGATTTTCCTGAGTCAAGGAAAATATACAGTGGGGATATTAAATAAGTGCAATATGATAGAATGTAAATACATTCCCACACCGATGGTGATGGATTTGAAGAAAATGAATGATGATGATTCAGACAAGATTGATTCACAACTGATTGGATCATTGATGTATCTGGTTAAAACCAGACTCGATATATGTTATGAAATAAATGTACTTGGTCAATTCACGAGTCAGCCGAGACAAACTCACTGGATAGCAACGAAACATGTGTTGAGATATCTATGAGGCATAGTTGGATATGGCCTGCGATATGACTCCAATGTAGACTTGAGCTTGTAGATATATCCCGATGCAGATTGGGCAGGGAGCACAGTGGACTGGAAGAGAACCTTCAATTTTTTCTTTACTTCAAGGTCTTCCATGGTTTCCTGGTGCAGCATGAAACAGAGCTCTGTGGAATTGAGTACCGCAAAAGCAAAGTACATAACATTGAGTGTGGTAGTCCGCAAAGCAGTGTGGCTTCACAAACTTCTGACAAATTTATTCGATCATGAGATGGATCCTACTATTATTCATAGTGATAACCAGAGCTGTGTGAAGATCCCTGAGAACCATGTGTTTCATGATAGATCGAAACACATTGAGATAAAATATCATTATATTAGAGACATGTTGCAACGGAAAGCAGTACATGTGCAGTACCTTCCTACACATGAGAAAATTGTAGATATCTTCACAAAACCGCTTGCCAATACGAAGTTCAAGTACTTCCATGAGAAAATGGCTTGGTGGAGAATACCTCCCTAGCTGAGAGGGAGTGTTGATGACTACAACCAAGACAGAGTTCGATTACTTCCATGCGAGACTTGGCCTGATGGATAATGTCTCCCTAGCTAAGAGGAAGTGTTGATGATTATAGTTGCGTGAGACATCCTCCAGGACACATACTGAGTGAGTCAACCTGAGAGAAATCTCATGAGTTGGGTGTGTGGTTCCTCTCTGAGACAGAGAAGGAACGTTGTGTGCCCCTGTGTAGGGTGAAGAAGCCCATGATTTGGGTGTGTGGTTCCTCTCTGAGATGGAGATGGAATGTTGTGTGCCCCTGTGGGGTGAGGAAGCCCATGAGTTGGGTGTGTGGTTCCTCTCTGAGATGGAGATTGAATGTTGTGTGCCCCTCTAGGGTGAGGAAGCCCATGAGTTGGGTGTGTCATTCTCTCTGAGATGGAGATGAAATGATGTACTGGTCTCCTTTGTGCAGAGAGTTGATATGATGTGATACTCCAAATGATTCTCCTGTGAGACGCAGTGATAAAGCCATCTGTTGTGTTGGACGTGCCTATGGCCGAGCATTGGTGAATGTCATCCTAGTGGTTGAGAACTAGTGAGTGTGATTCTCCTGTGAGACACAGTGAGAAATTGATCTGCTGAGTTGGATGTGCCTGTGGTTGAGCACAGGTGAATGTGAAAATAGTGGTTGAGCACTAGTGAGTGTGATTCTCCTGTGAGATGTAGTGAGATAGAGATGTGGACATCCCTGTGGATGAGAACATATGGATGTGCCCCTAGTGGCTGAGCACTAGTGGGTGTATGATATCCCTTGCTATATTGTCCCAGAGTCAGACTTACCTGTAACCCTATTTGTGATGCAAAGGGTTCAAGTCGGCCCCACCATAAAGTAAAAGATAATTAATATGGTAATTATTAATTATATTTTGAGTTATTGAGGTCAGCCCTATTGTACCAATAAACACATCATTTTATGTGATAAATCTTATATAAATAAAGGTGAATCCCCATTGAGGAAACACACTTAATATTGTTTCATCTCATGATTTCATAAGTTGTGGTATGAAATTATGAGAATTACAACACCCTCTTGTGTGCTAGGTTTGGTGATGGTGTGGGAGGTCTTTTTCTTGAAGAATATAACAAAGGATTGGTTGGGTTTTCTTCCCTTGTTGAGAAGGGTTTCCTAGGATACTTCTTATGTTCTTGTGCATGTTTATTCTTCTTGTGATCTTGGTTTGTTGTAGTAGTTATGGTTCAAGTAAAAGATAAACAAAAAATTTAAATTAAATGCATGAGACATAGCTCATTGAAAATTCAACATAACCAACTCATTGATCTTTCTCTTAGACCCTATGGCTAACTGAACTAACCAATATTTCTTATGCTTTCTCCTTTGGAAATGAAATCTTTCAACAATGTTAGAGTTTATGTAACTATGGCTAGCTCCAAAATCAATTAAAATTGTTATGGGTTGTTTATCAATCTTACCTTCCACTTCAATCAAGGGGGATTGATACTCTACCTTCTTGTTGTCCAAGGTTGCATAAATTCTTGACATGTTTCCTCCCATGTTTTCAACAATTTCAGCCTCCCTAATGTTGTGGAAAGTCCTTGTTATTTCACCTTTGTGAGGGCAGTCCCTCTACAAATGATTTCCATCACATCCCCAACATTGTACAGGTTTTTGCCTTGGCCTTTTTCCAAATGAATCTATTGTATTGTGCTCATTTTGGGTTGAATGTCCCTGCTAATTTTATTGGGATTTTCTCTTGAAAATTGGTAGCTTAAAACCTTTATGCCTTTGATCCCTCTTTCCTTTCATCTTGGCATTCCAAGTTTTTTTTAAGACTGACCTCCCTCTGCTTTTCTCATAAAGATGCCTTGTTTTCCTTATGGTCTCCTCCAAAATCATGGGGTTATCATATTGTATCTTCTCACTGTAGAAGGAGGGTAATCCACTAAGAAACCTTTGGATTTCGACCTTCTCATCCTTGATGAACTCCACATACTTCAACAACTCAAAGAACCTATTCTCATATTCATCCATTGTCATGCCTCCCAACTTGTGTTCAAAGAACTCTTTCATGTTCCTTTCATAGTGTTTCTCAGATAAATATTTCTCTTGGAATATCCTTTGAACTACCTCCATGAGAAATTCCTCTCATCAAGGTGTTTTTCTTTCTTAAGTTGATCCCACCACATGGCTTCCTTTCCTTGCAAGTGGTAGGTTGAAATTCTTGTTTCTACCATGGAGAGATAATCATGCAGCTGGAAATATTTCTTCATTTCCAATAGTCACTCCTAAAACTCTTCTCCCTTTTAGTGCTCACCATTGAAAGTTGGTGGCTTGATCTTCCTTAGTTCACCTTGCAAGATATCTCGTTCATGCCTTCTCCTTTATCTCTTGATAGGAGACACACTTGGGATACTCGATGGCCCTGAACTTGCACAAGTTGTCCTAGTGGATTTCCCTCGGGAATAATGGTGCCTGCTCATGCTCCTTGAATTCCTATAATTCCCATGGTTGTCCCTTCTGCTATGGGATTCAGATGCTATCACTTGTCTAGCACTAGTTGCTTGTTTCTTGCCAGAGTCTTTATGGGCTTTCCTCTGAAACATATTAAAACTCTGAAGTATCTCTTCTTGAGATTTCATAATATTTTCATTATCATCCCTATAGATATGCACTTTTCTCTGAAGAATTCTCATAGCCATAGGCTCATTCCTATCTCTTCTTTCATTATACTGTATCTCAACATTTCCCATGCTGACATGTAGCCCTTTAAATTACTCTTCATGAATGTAGGATGTAGGACCCTTAGGCATCTTCCATGGTTGTGGTTTCCATACAAGAAACAAACTTCCTTCCTGTAACTTTAAATTTTGTAACAAAATGTGCATGCAAATAATTTTCTGCTAAACAAAAATATATACATAGTTCTGGAAAAGAATGAGTAATTGTTTTTGCTTATTAATCCCACTAGTCATCTTCTTTTGTGTTGGTTGTAACTTAAACTACATAGATCAATTTTTTGGGTTGATATATGGATCCTCATCTCTAAGGTATTTCCAATGACTGCTTTCTTTCTCAATTATGATCTCTGAGAAAAAAATTATAGTCATTTGAATATTGCTAATTCACCCCTTTTGCACACTTTTCATTATGGTGCAATTAATCCCAGACACCAACTTACATTACTTGTAGAAGTAAATATGTCATAAACTAGAGAATTTTTTATGAGACATAGATAACAATGATGATAGGCAATTCATAAAATATCTCAAATTGTCAATTTGATGCTCCAGTAAACAAACTGCAACAATTTGGAAATGACAACTTTGTCCTTCTTCATCCCTTTTTCCCAAACTAAGAATTTTTAGCCAAACTGGTTATCTCCCAAATTGCACACTTTTGGAAAATTTTCACTAAGATAAAGTTTTTTGGCTTGATCATTATACAAAATTTTGAAATAAATAAATAAAATTCCAAATTTTCCATCTTGAGACCCTTTTCCTCTGAAAATCTCAAAAAAACCCCAAAAGTGGCCCGGAATAGTGGATTTTTCCATGATTTGGCATATCCATTCCAAACCCCTTAGAATATAGCTAATTCCTTCACACAATATTTTCATGTTTTCATTTCTGACACTTTGTACAAGTTTCAACAATAACTGTTCTTGCCACCGAGTTTGACCCTGATCTTCAAAAACATGTAATTTGAATTTTCTAGAAAATTGGAACATAATTGGCCAATGGCCCTCTCTGGCACATTTGTAGCCCTCCTTACTATGGAAAAAACCCAGAAGTTTAATCTCAATCCTACTTAATCTATTCTAATTATTTCCAAATTACGTTTTTGGCTAAAGACAACAATTTGTTTGTGGTATCCTTCTTCTCTTCTTGCTTTTCGAATCTCTCATACTCATCAATTATGTATTATGAAATAATATTCTGCACACGCCAGGTCCAAAGTGCGCAACACCAAAATTTAGTGCACTCCATGTGCACCAATATTCAATGCGCACAACCTATATACCACACATCTATAATCAATGCGAACAAATTTTCATGCCACACCAATATATAATGTGCGCAACTTTTTATATCGCGTGCCAATATTCAATGGACATGAATTGTATGTCGTGCACCAATATCCAGTGTGCACAAATTTTATATAGTGCACCAATATCCAGTGCGCGCAAATTTTTATACCGTGCACCAATATTCAATGCATACAACTTTTTATATCAAGCACCAATATTCTGTTGGACAACTGAGAGGGGGGGGGTGAATCAGTTGTTACTGTCCTTAAACAATTATGCTTCTTTTAAAAAATTTACAAGGCACTCAATGATGATGACAATCATGCAGGGAAATAAATGTTGACACATTCAGCATCAGTCACATATATGAGAAACACAGAGACAGATATTTCCCAAGGAAACCCATACAGGGTAAAAACCTCTTTTTCCTTTATATGATAAGTAACAGTTACATTCTTTACATTATCATACATATGAGCACCAACTCATAATGAGGCTACAACCTCAGTTTTTCAAGCTGCTACTTGTTGAGAGCACCAACTCTATGTTTTCTCTAGCACCCACTAGAAGGAAGCACCAACTCCTTGATTTCTCTAGCACCAACTACAAGGAAGAACCAACTCCTTGTGTTCAAGCACCCACTTGAACCTCCGAGGACACCAGTCCTCCCTAGCACCTCCCAACCACACTGAATTATAAATTCTTTGTTACTAAAACTTATTACAGCGATATAAAATTATTCAATGGCTTACCAACCTTGTCGTTGTTCTGTTACACTGCTCTGCCATGTCTGCATCAGTGTCTTCTACACACCTCTAGCACTTTCTGTTCTTTTTCCTTTTCTGCTCTATGTGCCATATCCCTTCAATTCACCATTCCTCGACTGTGCATTTCTGCTCCTGCGCTCTGCCTCCTTGTACACACTTGAATTCTCCTACACAGCGACAACACTTATCTCTTATTTATTCAACATTATTATAGTCTCTGTTGTCATTGTGCATGCAATATTCTCAATGCCTCTACATGATCACTCCACGCCAAATTCCTCCACAACTCGAGTGCTTTGTCTGATCATCATCGTGACTCTTCATCTTCTCTGGTCGTTTACCACTCGTTCAACATCACTGTATGTTATACTGAGATTCCTCAGCCTCTATGGTAGTTTGAGACTCTTCGTCTTCTCTGTGACAGTTGAGCTCACCTTCTTTGTTCCAGTTACAAGCCTTAATGCTCATCCAGATGTCAATCGCCTCCATGAACATCTTCATCCCTTTTGAAGATTCCCAGAGGCTCTTCACCTCCTCTGTCAATCACACCCAAAGTGTCTTTGAGTCCTCTAGTAGAAAACATCAGTGGTTTCTGGCAGTTACATTGTGTCATGCTACAGTAGCCCTCTGATCTTGTTCAAATTCACCTGCACCATTGGATTGATTCCATGGGATCTTGCATTCATTTCGGCATTTCAACATTCGTAAATTCGGCATTCGTGTGAACATGTGTCTAGACACTCCCAGTCGCGATCCCTGAAAAGGAGCTTGGTTTCTCTAGCTCTTTCCTCCATCTCTCGCTGATGTGACCAAGGGTTGTGACCACAGCCTTATGCATAAAGCACTTTCGCGATTTCGCATTTCGTGAATCTGGAGATGAGGCATCTCGACTCTCCAAGTCTCAATCCCCGAAACCCCGAAATGGCATGGGATCCATGGTCTCGATCAACACTTGATCTGACGGTTGCGATTAAATCGCAATTTTGCATATCATGATTTCGGGATTCCTTTGGTTAATATTCTTTGACATCTCCAACTCTCGATCCACAAAACTCTGAAATGGAGTGGGCTCAACGGTCCAGATCAAACCTTGATCTAACAGCTCAGATCACTTTGCGATTTCGCATATCGCGATTTCGGGATTCCTGTGGTTAATATTCTTTGACATATCCAACTCTTGATCCGCGAAACTCTGAAATGGAGTGGGATCAACGGTCCAGATCAAACCTTCATCTGACAGCTCAGATCATTTTGTGATTTCTCATATCACGATTTCGGGAGGTGAAAGGCTGGAGCATTTCATACCTTTGACTTTCCAGTCAGCGAAATGATGATATGTGTCCCAAAGATGGACGGTCCTCCTGCTTTTGGGATTTTGTAAGCCTGCTTCTCCTAGCACTTTAAAGAATGTGCAGGCTCTCCTGGATCCAACGGTGGTCGGACCATGCGCTTGAATCTAACACCCGAGATCTATCCTCCATATCTGTGCATCCACGTGTCCTTCCCGAAAATGGACGGTCCTCCTGCTTTCAGAATTTTGTAAGCCTGCTTCTCCTAGAAATTTAAAGAATGTGCAGGCTCTCCTGGATCCAACGGTGGTCGGACCCTGCGCTCAGATCTAACGCACCAGATCTATCCTCCATATCTGCGTGCTCCTCTTGTCCACATTGAGATCTGACAGCCATCGAGAATTCTAAATTGTTGATCCAACGATCATTGTTGCTGCTCCTCGCCATTATCACTGTGTTGTTGATCATGCTCCTGTACTCAAGCCATCATCGTTGTTGTACTTTCCATCAATGACAAGCATACGCTGCCTGTAAAACATGCCAACAATCTCCCCCTTTGTCATTGATGGCAACTAAGGCACCCGAATTCTTTTCTCCCCCTTTGACATCAATGTCAAAGAAGAGACATGCTCCCCCTGAGCTGTTGCAGTAATTTTAGGAGGCATTAGATATTCAAACAATACAAAACTCCCCCTAACAAGATGGACTCTTTTAGGTGTGAGATGAAATGACACCCAGCTTCTGTCTGAGATATTCAAAATGTGTCTTGGCTAGAGGTTTAGTAAAGATGTCTGCAATTTGTTCTGTAGTGGGAATGTAATGGACCTGAACAGTCTTATTGGTGACCTGCTCTCTCAGAAAATGATATTTTATGGGAATATGCTTGGTCTTGGAGTGGAATACAGTATTTTTAGACACACTGATGGCACTAGTGTTATCACAATGAATTGGGAATGGTGCAGTGTATTTTTACCTCTAAGTCTGCAAGTGTCTGAATCATCCATAATACCTGAGTGCAACAGGTAGCAGCAGCAATGTACTCTGCCTCTGTGGTTGATAAAGAAATGGAACCTTGCTTTTTACTAATCCAGGCTACTAAGGAGTCACCCAAGAAGAATGCTCCTCCACTGGTGCTTTTTCTCTCATCAACACAGTTTGCCCAATCTGCATCTGAATAAGCAGTCAACTGAAGATTTTGATTTCTGGGATACCACAGACCATAAGTCATTGTTTCTTTCAAATACCTGAATATCCTTTTGACAGCTTGCAAATGACTCTGTTTAGGT
>JASDQU010307285.1:294493-309313 GCA_032191745.1 Picea mariana
GAGCACCAACTCATAATGAGGCTACAACCTCAGTTTTGCAAGCTGCTACTTGCTGAGAGCACCAACTCTCTATTTTCTCTAGCACCCACTAGAAGGAAGCACCAACTCCCTGATTTCTCTAGCACCAACTAGAAGGAAGCACCAACTCCCTGTGTTCAAGCACCCACTTGAACCTCCAAGGACACCAGTCCTCCCTAGCACCTCCCAACCACCCTGAATTATAAATTCTTTGTTACTAAAACTTATTACAAATATATAAAATTATTCAATGGCTTACCAGCCTTGTCGTTGTTCTGTTACACTACTCTACCCTGTTTGCATCACTGTCTTCTGCACACCTCTAGCACTTTCTGTTCTTCTGCCTTTTTTGCTCTATGCGCCATATCCCTTCAATGCACCATTCCTCTACTGTGCATTTATGCTCCTGCGCTCTGCCTCCTTGTACACACCTGAATTCTCCTACACAACGACAATACTTATCTCTTCTTTGTTCAACATTCTTATAGTCTCTGTTGTCATTGTGCATGCAATACTCACAATGCCTCTCCATGCTCACTCCGTGCCAAATTCCTCCACAACTCGAGTGCTCTGTCTGATCATCATCGTGACTCTTCAGCTTCTCTGGTCGTTTACCACTCGTTCAACATCAATGTATGTTATACTGAGATTCCTGAGCCTCTCTGGCAGTTTGAGACTCTTTGTCTTCTCTGTGAAAGTTGAGCTCACCTTCTCTGTTCCAGTTACAGGCCTCAATGCTCATCCAGCTGTCAATCGCCTCCACGAACATCTTCATCCCTCTTGAAGATTCCCGGAGACTCTTCACCTCCTCTGTCAATCACACCCAAAGTGTCTTCGAGTCCTCTGGCAGAAACCATCAGTGGTTTTTGGCAGTTACACCGTGTCGTGCTACAGTAGCCCTCCGATCTTGTTCAAAGTCACCTGCACCGTTGGATTGATTCCATGGGATCTTGCATTCATTTTAGCATTTTGGAATTCGTGTGAACATGTATCTCGACACTCCCAGTCGCGATCCCCGAAAAGGAGCTTGGTTGCTCTAGCTCTTTCTTCCATCTCTCGCTGATGTGACCAAGGGCTGTGACCACAGCCTTATGCATAAAGCACTTTCGCAATTTCACATTTCGTGAATCTGAAGATGAGGCATCTCGACTCTCCAAGTCGCGATCCCTGAAACCCCAAAATGGCGTGGGATCAACGGTCCCGATCAACACTTGATCTGACGGCTGCGGTTAAATCGCAATTTCGCATATCGCGATTTCGGGATTCCTGTGGTTAATATTCTTTGAAATCTCCAACTCTCGATCCGCGAAACTCCGAAATGGAGTGGGATCAACGGTCCAGATCAAAGCTTGATCTGACGGCTCAGATCATTTCGCGAATTCGCATATCGCGATTTCGGAATTCATGTGGTTAATATTCTTTGACATCTCCAACTCTCGCTCCGCGAAACTCCAAAATGGAGTGGGATCAACGGTCTAGATCAAACCTTGATCTTATGGCTCAGATCATTTCGCGATTTCGCATATTGCGATTTCGGGAGGTGAAAGGCTGGAGCATTTCATACCTTTGAGTTTCCAGTCAGCGAAATGATGATCTGTGTCCATGTGTCCTTCCCGAAGATGGACGGTCCTCCTGCTTTCGAGATTTTGTAAGCCCGCTTCTCCTAGCACTTTAAAGAACGTGCAGGCTCTCCTGGATCCAATGGTGGTCGGACCCTGCGCTCGGATCTAACGCCCGAGATCTATCCTCCATATCTGCGCATCCACGTGTCCTTCCCGAAGATGGACGGTCCTCATGCTTTCGGGATTTTGTAAGCCCGCTTCTCCTAGCACTTTAAAGAACATGTAGGCTCTCCTGGATCCAACGGTGGTCGGACCCTGCACTCGGATCTAACGCCCAAGATCTATCCTCCATATCTGTGCGCTCCTCTTGTCTACATTGAGATCTGACAACCATCGGGAATTCTGAATTGTTGATCCAACGATCATTGTTGTTGCTCCTCCCCATTATCACTGCGTTGTTGATCATGCTCCTGTAATCAAGCCATCATCGTTGTTGTACTTGCCATCAATGACAAGCATACGCTTCCTATAAAACATGCCAACATATTCAACACGCGCAACTTTTTATATTGCACACCAATATTCAATGCACCAAACATTTGTACCATGCACCAATTTCCGGTGCGCACAATTTTTTTAATATCACGCACCGATATTCAGTGCGCACCACAATTCTTTACCACCCAACACCAATATTTAATGTGTATATCGCGCACCACAATTTTTCACTGTGCAACGCCAATATTTTATGTGCATATCATGCTTCGCAATTCTGCACCGCACAATGCCAATATTTAATGTGCATATTGCACACTGCAATTTTGAATCACGAAATGCCAACGTTGAGTGCACAAACTGTGCACCATCGTGACCATCCTAAAAATTCTCGACTTGCTTGTCTAAGACAAATTCAATCGCATGGAAGTTGAAATGACCCCTCCATAACAACTATTCTGAGTGCAATTCTGACTTGAAGTTTCTTAGAAGTTTGGGAATTTTCACTCAGACTTTAGTGTTTTCCCAAAATTCATCACAACTCATCTGTCGAGATGACCAATTTACCCACTTCTTGTTGATCTCAACCCCATAAAACTCCATTGTTCAACCATAAATATCTCATACCATTCTATAATGCCCTCCATCTTAACCGAGGAATATTAGTTGCGGAAAATACACATAAATCCAAATTTTTTCTGCTAACTAAATTCATGTAGCTAACCAGCTATGAATTATACACAGATTTAACCATTGTCTGATACCATATAATTAAATGCATCTACTTCATTATAAATGAACATGATTGTTGTGTCCTCATTCAGACAAGTTGCACGCGCAACAACCCTTGTATTTCACACAACAACTATTCACAATGCATGCAACATGCTTTGTACTATGCCCGACAACTATTCTCACGGTGCGTGATGATTCGAAGACCGCACAAGAATCTGTTGCCATTACTACTAAATCAATTAACAAATACATTTAAACCTCGAATTAGAAAGAACATAACAATCAAGCTCAAACAATTGTCCATACTAGTTAAAAACGTCATTGCAACTTATAATTTTTCCATAACATCATATAATTCATTCTTATGCATAGAGTAAAACGAACAAGAATTAAACTCATAAATTAACACAAGAAAAAAATTAAACACTTATCTTTCAAAAATAATTGTACAACCAGTAGCTTGGGAAGGATGTTCCACCCAACCATAGACTCATTGTTCCAAATCTCAACAGCAAGTCACCCCCGAGTTGGGGCTAGGAATCCACAAGAAAAAGATGTCTCTCACAGTCCTCTCATAGCTCAATATCCTACAACCCACTGGTATTCTCCTATAACGATTCCAAATTTCCTCTAGCTCTCTTCCTCATGACCTGTCCAACCCAAGGAATCTACCCCTTCACTATTCTCAGTCCATCATGTGTCCCATTCGTTTATTAGGGTCGTTATGGCACATATAACTAGGAATCTCTCTACTAGGAGCTCAAGGGAACTCATTACCAGTAAAACTACTAGCAGCAACAACAACCACTTCTTGTTACAATGCAACTCACACAAGAGTTCACTCTTCAATCCTGACAATCCGACTCTTCAGTCTTCACCTCCAAAGTGCTCCAATACGCTCCAACATGCCCCAGGATTCTCCCATCCTTCTTTCTCTATCTCCAATGCTCTTTTCTCTACTCTCTACTTGTTGTTCATGTAAAAATCAACGTGTAAAAACTATCTGTCACTACCCATACAAATTTCCTCTATTTTGTCTTACTTGCTTGACTTACACTCTTTCCCAAATTGATTGTACTCAGCCCCATGCTCTCCAATAACTATGGGATGTGACTCTTACACCCACCCTCTTACATTAGTTTAATTATTGGACTCTCATACACTCAAACAAAAAATTATAAGTTATCCCCAATGATAATAAATTTAAGGAAAATGTGTTGAATTAAAACCCATAATTAATTTCACCTTTGGACCCCTCTTAAACAGTCTCTCCTCTTGTGGAAAAACTCATCCCCCATCTATGTCCATATGCCCTAGTAGCTGGTATCATATTTTTTTAATCTAAAAACAAAAAATGCATTCACATATTAAATCGCTTGGCCATAGCCACATTCATATCTACATTATGCATTAGTTAAACTAGGATTATAGTGGGGATGTTACACTTTGAAAGTTGTTGATAGAAGTTAGATGGAGCTGGTTTCCTTTGAGAAGTTTTGAAGTTTGATTTTATTATATCCACTATGGGCTATTTCCTTATCTGGTTTGTATCCATGAGATGTATTGAGAGGTAGGCACTTGGAAATCTAGTAATGAGTAGTGTAAACTTGAGATCTTATATCTCTTCTTGTTGTGGTCTTTTTTATTTCCTTTTTCGCTATTGTAGAATGTTCCCTTTTGGTTGGATATGTTGGAGTGAAGCATGTTTTCGTTTGATAGTTTTTGTAACCATACTTTGTTGAGTTTCTTTGAGGATAATGACTTTATGCGCCTTCTTATTTCTGGAATCAAGCTCGTCTTGAATGCAAATGCCTTTTGATAGTTGGCTAGGAGATATGTAGAGAAACTTAAAATTGAAATACTTTGTTTTCTCTTGTTGCTATGTTTAGAACTGGTTGTCTTTAGACATAATGATGATCTATTTGACCTTTAAATGAGAAGAACCACTAGATTGTTTGCTATAAGCATTTAGGAAACTTAAAACTTGTATTGCTTATACTCTGTCAAGATCTTTGACTTGCTTGAAACAGAGTAGGGTTTGTATGCTCTTTTAAGGTTACTTGCTAATTTTTTTGAATTGGAATTTAAGCCTCCATTGTGAACCAGGTATGATCTCCAAACTCTGATGCTTGAACTCTATTGGTAACCTTATGATGATATATTGATGAGGCCTTTTCTTTTGTAGGATTAATAGCATACTTTGTCCCCTTCTGAATTGGTAAATATGGAATATTTTCATTACATTAAACATTATGCATTGAAGCTTTTTATTGAACATATGTTTTTACTTTTGAGATGTAAGTTGGTTTTCTTGAGACTGATCGTTGATGGAGTTTTGTTTTCTCTCTAATTATTTATGCATGCGTGTGACCATGGCAGGTCATGAATTGTTGAATGCATTTTTGTTCTTTTGTGTCCCCTGCAGACCTTGGAATAACTTTAGATGATCAATCCATGGTAAGATCTTGATCTTCTTGGAGTAATGCAATCTATACTATGTTATGTCGTAGAAATATATTAGAAACTCGATTTCCATTGTAGTACTTGAATGTGCTTTTCCTTAGACTATAAATAGTTCTTGAAGATTTGATGTATCAATGCATTTTGTAGATTTGAACCACAAGCTTAAAAAGTCCTATGTTTTCTTGTAGGGCTTGTAGTCATTGGATGATTGGAGTGGTAGGCTTGATTTGCAATTGGCATGTGAAATTTGGGTTAATAAAATTGCTTCCATGAATACTAATGAGAATGGATTTAGTTGTTTGGAAGGTTCTCTTTATTCATTATTTGAAGTGTTGCACATCTCAACTTGTGCTTGAATGTAACCCTTCTCTGATTGTTTTACGTCGGATATTATGATGAATATCATTCTTGGAATAAAGAAAGGAACATCTCCATGAATCCATTGTTCCAAATTACCATTGTCTACAAACTCATAGATAAGCATCCTATATGTACCTTCAACATAGTAACCAAGCAAATACACCGAACTTTTGTGACCGATTCTTTCAATGGCTTCAACCTCAAATCTGAAGTCCTCAACTTGACCATTGTACAATAGTCTAAATGTTAATAACATTCATAGAAACACCAAATGCAATTTTTACTTGAGATACTTATGAATTCATTGATTCACGGGCTTGTTTCAAAATGAATGTTGTCAAATAGAAACATCCTACTTCTATTGACTACAATGGTTGAAAATATTCGAGTGTAGGTCTATTTGGATCCATTGAAAGGCTTGTAGTCAAATGTTGAAGGAAGAAGAAACAAATTGTGCAAATAAAATGAATCAATTGCAAACAATTAGTGCACATGCTTAACTCCATAAGATGTACGTATATGAAATGACACTTTAATAGATCTCTTTCGAAACTGAATATTTCATAATAAATCTAGTCTACTTCATGTGATTGCAACAACTCAAAGGAATGTTCGAAACCTTAGTTTACTAAAACCAAATAAATGAACTACACGTAAAAAACCATAAAGGCAAGAATGGAGTCCCATGAATGGGGAACAAAGTCTATAAACAAGAGCCACAGATTATTATTTGAACTACAATTTTTAATGCCTTGATTTCTAGTAGGCATGCCCAAAACATTCCACAAAGCTATTATGAAAATTTAATCCTTGATAACTAGTACTCGTACAACTTCTCTCTTTAAACTATTCCCAAACAAATTATAATTCATGTTAGGATGAACCTATGCTCTATAGGCAAAATGGTAAGAGGTTAGATTGTGATTATCAAAAAATTGCAAGTGTCACCTTGTTTAGTGTTTCTTGACATAAAAAGAAAATTAGTGGAGTTTAGTGGGTGCCCTCTCTCTCTCTAGCACTCTTTCAACACTATATATAGAATAAAGAAAAACCTCAAACAGCCCAAGGTGACAATGGTGTTGATCTTTATCCTTTTCTCTACAAATGGCATGATTGTAGAGATAGGTAAATTCTTTAATAGTTAGATATAACAAGAAATTTTCAAATTAGAAGGGGTCAACTTCAACATGAATACAAGTTATTAGATTGTAGATCACATCTTCACTCTTGGGGCATTATTAAGGAAATGAGACAATACCAATTGTAAACATATTATTACCACTTTATAGTATTTTGAAAGACATTCGACAATATAGTGTCTGAATGCCTTTTTTAGAAATTGGTGTACCTTGGTGTGCATTTTGTTTCTTATTACAAATGTATCTCACACTATGATACAGTGGTAGTGTGCATTTTTTTGTTATTGCAATTATATGTGACATCGAGAAAATAATAGGTTATGGATGTGCCTTATTTAGAGTTTCTTGACATAGAAAGACAATCAATGGAGTTTAGTAGATTCCCTCTCTCTCTAGCACTCTTTTAACACTATATATAGAATAAAGAAAAATCTCAAAGAGACTAAGGTGACAAGTGTTTCCTTGATATGGTGTTAACCTTTATCCTTTTCTCTGCAAATGGCATGATTGTAGAGATAGGTGGATTATTTAATAGTTACATATAACAAGAAAATTTTAAAATAGAAGGGGTCAACTTCAACATGAATACAAATTATTAGAGTGTAGATCACATTTTTAGTTGGAGCATTATTAAGGAAAGGAGACTACCCATTGGAAACATATTGTGATCACTTTAAAGCCTTTTAAAAAACATTCAACACTATGGTATCCAAACACATTTTTAAGAGATTGGTATACCCTGGTGTGCATTTTATTTCTTATTACAATTGTATATCACACCAGGTCATCGAAATTGTTAAAGTCCCTTCAACAACCAACACTTTAAAAGAAACACAAACATCATTGTTATATAAAAGACAACCTTCCACAACAACAACTAGGATCATACAGCATGCTCACTAGTGCTATTATTATTTGTTTTGCATTTCTCCCCACCTTTCCAAATTGTTCTCTAGGCCTTGTCTCTTCTACTTCTCAATCCTTATCCCCAATGCTTTAGGATTCTCCAATTTACCTTATTGTTACATTCTTTCCATGTTCTCTAGAATCACATTCAAAGGCCAAACTTAGTTTTCAACTTGTTAATTTATGTTGTTCCTTTTTATCATCTACTCTATGGTTTCTTGTCTTCATTATGGATATATTGCAACATTCAAAATAAAAACATTTGTAATATTTTTGTTGAGTACATTCAAATCCTTCATAATGTAACATTATTGAAGGTTGGAGCCAATTTGTTATGTCTAAGTAGGCAAAAAGTCTTTAATATATTGTCAATCTCTTCTCTTTTTCAGCTAGAAACAATTTCAAATATCTGTCGAACAAATTTTCCAAAACTTAAGATTACTTCATATTTAAATTCCAACAAAAGTTCATATAAGATTACACATATGCGTGCTCTCTAAACACCTTTCCATTCTAGCTTGATGCAAATAGGGGATCCATGCCCTGCTGTGTTCGGGAAATACAACCCCCTCAAAATTTATTGCAACTCTTTCGTGATAAGATTGCTACAAAAATGTCTTCAGTGCACAGTTTCCAGTTTCCAATGTACATGTCCACTTTGATATTTCAATATCACTCACCATCTCAAGGTTTATTATGATGGCCACGACCCCAAAAAGGAATAGCTCTACGGTTGATTGCTCATAAAATCTCTTCTAGGATTTCTTTAATTTTCTCTTCAACCTTAGGATCTCTATTATTTTAAAGCATCCTTTCACAATGGTTGGAAAAACTTTATCTGTATTGATACTTTTCGTTTTACTTGTTTGTTTCAACATTCTTTGTTTCTTGGGCCTCTGAGTATTGGCACATGTCAATGCATCTTGTTGGGTGGAAGGCTCTAGGCCTCCTCTTGTAGCCATGCCAAAAAAAATCCCTCATTTTTTTTTCAGATTTTTCATAGAGCATCTCACGTTGAACCTTCTAGCATGCATTCTAATGATAGTGCAAGGCAGCATTAAATGTTAATTATGATAAACTTATTTTAATGAAGCAATTGACGTTACACATGCAAACAATACTTATTCACCTTTATGTGTTTGAAACTTATTCCATAAAATACTTATAATTTTCAAACACACTAGACATGAGATGATGGTATCCTTATTGATGTCAATGAATACATCAGAAACACCCACCCTAACACATATATACACGACGTCTCAAGTACTCTTTTGCATGAAAGAATTGTTTGAACAAGGTTAATTTCCTTAAAAACTAATACTTTATGGTGTCTTGACACTCCTGAAAAAATTGTCTTTTTGGCTATTTTTTAAAAGAGTAATAGACAAGCTATTTTAATTTTATGCCCAAAGATTCGTGCTAACTAGACTTTGGAGTCTAGGCTTTCAAAAGTTGATTGTCAAAAGCCCATTTATTCTAAGAACATTTCTGTAAACAACATATATTCACATTGAAGGCCGTTAATTATTTCTCTGATAAATGAAAAAAACAAACAAACATGGTAACATGTGAAGTTATTGTAAATGATTACCCAGAAAGAGCCTTTTAGATACTAATTTCATAACACTATAAACACCAAAACACAGGTAATAGTCTAAAATGAACTCAAACTGTTCAAGATTCATTCTTATTAAAGAGAGATTGAATCTCGACTTTGAATTTACACATATTGACAAGAACTTGACAATTCACCATATAATACAAGAGAATGCTGTATTCAGTTTATTACAGTTGTAATTTGAGAAGCCAAATCACGTTGTATATTCCGCAAGGTAAACTCACTCAATGCCCATGAGCTTCTTTTTTAAATCAAAATACTCAAGTCTAGCTGCAACAAGCTCTTCTTTCAACTTTCTTGAATCCTCCACGAATCTGCGATGCATCTGTGTCTTTGCTTCAACCTCCTCCAAATATCTATCTCCAAAGGCATCGAGCTTTGCCTTTGTCCAAGCTAATCGTACTGCTAGCTTTGTTTTTTCTTTGATTAAATTTAATTTTTCCTGTGGTCATTGCCAAAATACTTGCAAATATTAGAGCTTAACACAACAGTAAAAGCAAAGGGTTGTATTACAAAAAGATATAAAAAACAGAGAAACTTTACATCATCTCTGCAAGGCAATCTATCTTTTGCTTTCCACAGAAAGTTTATTTAGCTTAAGCTTCTTCTTATGTTTAGTATAGCTCTCAGACATTCTAAGATAATCAAGAATTTGTGAATAATTTGTCTTGCCAAACCTAGGAGATAAACATGAAGCAAATACACCATGGTGATGGTTATAACTCACAAGAAAAAAAGGGTTAATCCTTATTAAAGGACAATCATAAATCATTCATTTTCATGACATTTCTATTTTGCAGTTGGCATTATGTTGTTTCAATATATTGAATTGATCCCAAAGTAATAAATAAAGTTCAGCTTAACTAATTAATAGATCGCTTATTTGCACAATTCAAGGATAAGTTATACTAGAGAAAGAGACCAGAGAAGTTTGTTAAATAAGTTGCCCACTGAAAATAATTGAAAACCATTGTTAAAATTGTCTATGACAGGTACTAGTTATTTAGTAATTATCAATGATAAATATTCCCAAGTATGTACTCTAGAGGAAAATATTGATATTGTTTGCTGTACACTTGTCACTCTTATGATAAGGAATAGTCTTCTCTAGCTAGGCATTAACAAAAGGCCGAAAGAATAGTTTTGGTCAATAAGAATGGACAATGATGACCTACATAGGCCTTGCTGACCACATACTGTTCTGCTTTATGTCTATTCTTCAAGGTTCTCTCACAAATCATTTTTGGAGATAATAGTATCTGTTCAAACCCTCATAATAGGAAATACCAGAAAAATGAACTAAGAGGAACAAAGAAGGGACTGTACACTTAGAAGAGAGAACCATCAAGTTTTTGTTCAATTAAATCAGAATGTCTTCTTAAATTTATACAAATGGAGAAGAAAAGACGTTATGTAACTTCTTTCCATTAATTTATTATTAATACTAATGTACTTTAATTTATTTTTATTTATATAAAGTAAATCCTAATTACTAAAGAATGAACATAATTATTAATTACACTAACATCCTCCCTTAATGGTCATTCTGGAAAATACACCACAATTGTCTCTAAATTTGACTAACTTATCTGGACCGAGTGGCTTGGTGAAAATATCTGCAGTGTGCTCTTGTGTGGTGCAATTTTTAAGTTCAACCTTGTCATTTTCTACAAGTTGCCCGATGAAATGACAATGTAGATCAATGTTGGCTTGGTTTGCTCAAGCATAAAATCACCAAGTATTCTTCTAAGCCATACTGCCTCACACGTTCCTTTTGTTGATGTCAAATTAAAAATAATTAAGTACCAAGGACAAGTGTTTCTCATCACTTAGGTGCCTAGGGGTGAGAAAGTGTCCAATGTGGTCCCTAGTAATTAATTTCATGAGATATGAAATTAAAAGTGACTTTATGAAACTTAAGTGAAGAGGGTGAGTGAAAAGACATTTCATCTCAGCCATCCATCTAATATATCCTCCACCGTTAGATTAGATGTCTCTTCACCTTCCCTCATGAGGTCGAATTAGGGAAAGGGCACCCCCCATTCACTTGGTATTCTTCTTCATGCGAAAAGGGAGAGTCGAGTTGAGAAAGAGCAGGGCGAGTAACAGAAGTTGCAGCAAGAGTAACACCAAAGTAACAACGAGTAGCAGCAAGGAGCGAGTAACAGCACAAAATTCGAAGAGGAAGGTACGAGTACTGGGCTGTACCATACAGATTCTGAGCAGGCCGTACAGCCGAATATTTGCACAGAAATTGAGATTGAGGGCTGCACGAATTTCTGGGAGGTATTGGCACAGAAATTGAGGAAGGATACAGCCTCAAATTTCTGCATAAATTATATGACCAAGTTGTTTGGGAGAGAGAAGCTAAACTAAAACTTGTGATCACTTGTAGCAAGAGAAAGATTAATACCTTCTTTAAGTCCTTGGGCATATGGAGTCAATGCAACAACTTGAAAGGATGCTAAAAGCAAATGAACATTTGAAGATTAAACACTAGGTTTATCCAATCATAAGCCTAGGTCAAACCTTCTAGAAAAACAAACCCTAGAGTTTTTCCCCTCATAAACCCTAGGTGTCATCCTACTTCTAGAGCGTTTAGCACAAGATCAAGTGGAACTAGGTCAAACCCTAGAGTTTATCCCCTCAAACCCTAGATTTCAACCTCAAAGACAAGGTTAGGGGGATGTCCACTCACAATCCCTAATCTTGACCTTGTATGGTTTAACAAAATTAAGATGGATAAAATGTAATGTTCCTTGATATATATTTTCTTTTTTTGAAACTTTTTTTTTGTTTTCTCCTCGTAGACTTTTATTCAAACAGTTTGTATGCAAGCAATTTATAATTTTATACAGCAATAGAAGATGATGAACAGCAGCTATAATATACTACGATATCAACAAGGAATTCACCACCAATCTGATCCACTTTATTTCTAACTCAAATGAGATGAACACACACAGCAATAAGATTTACAAGCTGATATAACATTGATAGATCTGACCTCATGAACAACTATGTTATAGATCTGATATACTGGGAATAGATGACTGCTGTAGATTGCAATTGCTGTTGAAGCGTCCCCTCTCCAGATGGATGTAGGCCCACACAATTAAACACCGAGGAATGCGCCCTCTATAGCAGGAAACTCAGCCTCTACTAACAGATTCGGTTTGTCCCCAAAAGGAAATCGATCTCTACAGAAATAAGTGTCCCTTGCATGAAGAATGGCGTATTCACTCACACAGGAACAGTTCCGCCCAGAATAACTCTGCTCAATATGAATCTCAGCCTGTAGACAGTAAATATTTCGCCCAACAAGAGGTAGCTCGACCCAGCCACACTATAACTCAGCTCAGCATATAGAAATCGACCCCAACAGTCAAATACTTGGCCCTCTTGGCAAGGAATCGCTGCCACAGTCAAAATCGTCCCTCTTGAATGGAAACTCGGCCTCTCTCCTTAGCAATTCGTCCGACAAACAAGAAATGGCCAGCCACCAAATAGAGAACTCAACCACTGAAAGAAATCTCTGCCACAAACTATAAAAACTTCGCTGCCCAAGAAGAAACACTCAGCTACCTTGAAGCACAATGAAGAAATCTGTATGATCTCCTCCCTTCGACCAACTAGGGTGGATGGTCTCACCACCGAAGCCAATCTCTGAAAATCCTCCTATGGTTTTCGTCCCAAGAGTTCCAAAACCACAATGAGCTCTCTCAATGAGAAAATTCAAAAATACCAATGCTAGAATGAGAGAGAGCGCCCTCCTTTTTCCCTTTTATTTCTTCGTTGACTCCTCTGCAACCCTTTTACCCTTTTTATCAATTTAAGTGACGTTTCATATTCTTCCTAAGTGACTTTAGGCGCTTTTTCCCTTTTTCCCCTTTTTATTATCTAATGTCGTTTTGTTAGGCACTTTTCCCCTTAGGAAATTAAATAATTAATTAATTCCCTTCTTAAGGACTACATCCTACGGGAATCACCTAGGTTACTTCTTCCAAGTCCCATGATCACCCGAAAGGGGACATTACAATCCTCCCTTCCTGAGATTGCTTGTCCCCAAGCACTTGCAGATTCGGGTGTTGCAAAATTTGTTCACTCTCCCAAGTGGCATCTTCTGTAGGCAACTCCCTCCATTTGACCAGATATTCCCTGATTACCCTATTCCGAAGCTTCTTTCCCCGAACCTCCAATACTTCCTCAAGAACTAGTACTAGCTTCCCCTCCTCATCCAATGGAGGCAGTTCTGCTGAAGTTGTAATTTGTTGTCCCTGTTATCCCCCACTTTTAGGGATAACTAGGAGATCATGTCTCAAGGCCCACAGGTCCTAGACATGGAGTACCGAGAGTAGGATTGACTTTAGCATGGCCATGGAGGGCCCACCTTTTATTTTTCCAGCATCTTCATCTTGTCAGCAGCAGCAACATCCACCACCATCGGCTTGGTCCTGTGTTAGAGATGGTTCTTGCTCCATGAGGTAATTAGTCCGAATATCATGGTATGTGTCACTTTGATCATCAAAACCATTGAATGTATGCATCTGATTCCTTTTATTTCTAACAACTGCTTGGATCTTACACTAGCCCACTTGACCATGTTTGGGGCGATTGACAGGGTGCCCTAGCAAGCCAGTGTTTGTTGGTTTTGGTTTTCCATTGGGGGGATTTTTGAAAAGCCATCGTCCGCTCCCATCATAGCACCACTATTTCATCTTGTTTCCGCTCACTTGTCCCATTCCACTTGTCCAGGCATTGGGTTGACCTATTTTCAGGACTGCACCTTATCTCGTGGGAAGAAGGGGCTAAAGGCCCAAAAGGTAAAAGCGAGCTAATAAAAGATAAAAGCCTAAAAAATGAAACCTTAAGATGCTTCGCCCAGGGATCCCCAAGAAAGCAATAAAAGGCTTCTCAGCAAGAAACAAGAGGGACCCGAAAAAATAATAAAACAAGACCTAACCAGAGGATAAGGGGTCTCATCACGAGCCAGCCTATTAGGTCCATGGGTACCTAGCAGTCAGTGTTTTAAAAACCGGCCGGTTGGAACCGAAACCGGCCGGTTTGACCGGTTTGCTAGTTGACCGGGTCGAACCGGTTGAAAAACCAAACCGGCCGACCGGTTTAAGACGGAACCGACCGATTCGATTCTGATATTTTCCCTCACGCCCGCGGACTTCAAAAATTGATTTTTTTTTGTTTTTCTTAAACTTTGAACCCTCCTAAACCCTAACAGATTTTTATAAAGGCATAGCAGCCCCCTCTAAGAGCCTCACACTTCTCTCATTCATCATTTGGGAGCATTTGGAAGCATTTTGGAGGTTTTGGGTTTTGGAGCAGCATTGATTTTGAGGAGCAGCCTTGAGGAGCTTATTGGGCAAGTGTTGTGGATAGTTTGTGGTGGATTTGGCATCTCAACTAGGAGGCTATAGTTCATCTTCAAGTTTGGAGGAGTTTGGAGGAGATTCTAGAGGTATGTTGAACAATTTCCACTCATTTTTTTTCCATTTTGAAAGTTGAA
>JASDQU010307286.1:14206-25329 GCA_032191745.1 Picea mariana
ATCCTCAAGTTTGACTCCTGATAGGAAAGGAGTCAGAGCAGACTTGCAGTCTGTCATGTGAAATCTCTCAAGGAGATCTCGTGCATACTTGGCCTGAGATAGTTTGATGCCTATGCATCCTGAATGATCTTGAGTCCAAGGAAGAAGTGTAGTGGATCCATGTCCGTCATCAAAAACCTGTCATGTAGAATCCTCTTGACTGTAGCAATCACTTAAGTCGAGCAACTGGTGATCAACAAATCATCAACGTACAAAACTAAGAGTAGAAGTGAATCAACCGTCATGAGCATGTATACATTTGGGTCTGATTTACAATGTACAAAGTTTTGTGACAATGGGTAGGAGTCCATCTTGTCATACCATGCTCTCGGGGCCTACTTGAGTCCATAAAGGGACTTCTTCAGTCGACAGACCAAAGATGAGTTCTACATAAATCCCTAGGGATGCTCCATATAGATCTCCTTAGGGAGATCACCGTGAAGAAATGCATTCTTCACGTCCATCTGATGGACTTCCCATCCTTCGGTTTCCACAATGGCAAGTGCCAATCGTATGGAACCCATCTTTGCTACTGGAGCGAAGGTCTCATCATAGTCAATACCATGAACCTACTGAAAGCCTTTGGCAACAATCCTGGCTTTGTATCTACTAATCTATCCATCCGCTGTGCTCTTGGTCCTGTAGACCCATATACATCTGACAAGCTTCCTCCCAGAAGGAAGGGGAACCAAATCCCAAGTCTGGTTCTTGAGAAGAGAGTTGTACTCCTCCTACATGGCGGATTCCCAAAAGGGATTTCTAGTAGCCTCACCATAAGATTGTGGATCTGAAGACTGAACTAAGAAAAGATGCCTGGAGGGCAATGGTTCAGTGGCAGTGAGTGCAACATGAGACACCTCGAAATCAGATTGAGTCCTCCTTGTATCGGTTGGATCACCAACGAGATCCCCTACATCCTGAAGAGTAGCGTGTGCCCACTTGGGCCTCTACTTTGGCTCTGCAACTGCATAAGGATGCTCTGAATCTACTTCTGACTGTACTAACTCTGAATCTGAATCATCTGAGTCCTCTAAATCAAAACTCTCGTCTGAAGAAGAGTTGACATGTGCATGCTCATCATCTCGAACAGGTGGAAGAATGAAGGTGTTTTCATGCAGTTGTTAACGTACATGCGAGACACTTTCCTCGAATTGGACACTACGCTCAATGATGAGCCAGCCCGAGGAAAGATCAATAAGCCTATATCCCTTCACAGCATTGGGCTATCCAACAAAAATACACTTAGTTCTCTGTGGATCAAGTGCCTTCCTCTTTTCATAGGGAATCTAGGCCCATGCACGTGAACTAAAAATGCGAAAGTGGTTCACTTCTGGTTTGAGGCCGCTCCAAGCCTCGTAGGAGGTCTTATCCTTGACATATCTATGGGGAGATTTGTTTTGGATATATGTTTCACAATTAATTGCTTTGACCCATAGTCTCTGTGGTAGTGACTTTGCATGCATCATTCAAGATGACATCTCCTTTAGAGATCTGTTTTTTTGCTCAGCAACTCCATTTTGTTGCGGAGTATAGGGAACTGTGTGTTGCAACTAAATCCCTACCTCATGGAAAAGATTATGGATCTCATGATTTACATACTCTCCCTCGTTATCAGTTCGGAGTACTTTGATCTTCTTTCGGGACTGTGCCTCAACCAGGGCTTTGAAATCTTTGAGGTGTTGAAAGACCTCACATTTTTGTCTAAGAAAGTAGATCCATGTAAAACGTTAGAAATCATCAACAAAAATGAGAACAAACCTTGCTTTTTTTATCGATGGATGTGGAAAAGGACCCATAAGGTCACAGTGGATCAGATCTAAAGGTGTGGAGGCTCTCTGAGACTTTCCTTTGTCGAATTTCTCTTGAGGGTGTTTTCTGAGAACACATCCCTCACATACTCCCTCAGAGAAATGGATGTCTGGTAGACCATCAACCAATCTTTGCTTACTAAGATGTTGCATGTATATGAAATTAAAATGTCCAAACCTTTCATGCCATATCCTACTACTTTCATCAGCATGAATAAGCAGTAAAGTAGAACCAGGTTCAATGAATTCAGAAAAAGTAAACAATCTAGACTGATGATTTACCTCACCAGTGGCAACCCTAGAGTTGGTTTGCATGTCGTAGGTGTCCATGACATTTGGTGTGAATATGAATTTCTTTCAAGTGCCAGAATTCGTCATCTGATATACAAAGAGAAGGTTGACATAAAGTTTGGGAACGTCCAGCACATTCTCGAAGCTTCTGTTGTTGAGTTCAATCCTTCCTTTGTCGGTGACTTCGACAGAAGATTTGTCCCCCATCATAATGGGAGGACCTTTGCATGCATCCAATGAATAATATATTGTTTTTGAGGCAGCCATGTGATGTGATGCTCCTGAATCTACGATCCAAGCATCGAGAGAGGAATTGATGGCAATCAAGGCATGGATAGAATTGCCTTTCTTGGGATTCTGATCTTCTGGCTTCTTCTTCTTGGCACCCTCGGGAATGCGATCTCCAAGGTTGTTTTACTAAAGTATTTGAGTCATTATATCTATATTTTTTTTCATGCATGCAGATTCTGGATGGAATCCTTTGTTATAGTACGTGCATTTCTCCCATTTTCTTCATTTTTCCCCTTCGGATCTGGAGGCATCGGTGAAGGGTTTTGTGTACCCTTCCTTCTTCAGATGTGCATGAGATTTTCTTTTTTATTTATCTTTAAATTTCTGATATTTGTGGCTGCCATCTTGCAGAGTGAGTGCATGCACCTTTTGGGCCTTTGATTTTACCCATGTTGATGAGCGTGGTTTGCTCTTGTGTCAGGGCTTCGATAAAGTCCTCAATAGAAGGCATCTTCCAGGTGGCTCTAGAGGCGAATCTTACATAATGGAATGTGGATACGAATACAGAGAATTTAGGATCAAGTTTGGAGAGAATGGTGAGAACCATTTGTTTCTCCTCCTTAGATTTATCAACCCCGCAAGCTTTGAGTTGCGACAGTAAATACTTCAATTTTGTAAATAAATCTTGGATATTGTCGAAGCTTTTTTTATCTAATGTGAGCAATTCCACCTCCATCATGTGTCCCCTCGTCTCATCTTATTTTCCAAAGAGCCCTTCCAAGATGGTCCAGGCTTCATTGGAAGTCTTACAGGAAGATATGTGAAAAAGGAGATCGGGATAAATAAGACTGCAAATTGTTCTGAGTGCCTCATCCATGCGATTTAAGTACTTGGATTTTTCTATGGCTGATGTCGGTTTTGTATATGTATTCAAGTTTAACCTGTACAACCCTCTGGTTTGGATATGTATGGCTATTTTCTCCTTCCATGAAAAGTAGTTGTAAGGTGTAAGAATGAATTCTTTTTGGAAATCCATCTTTCTAATGTCTTCAATCTTTTGTACCTGCAAAAAATTTTGGTGTAGCTTTTTCTTAGCAGTCCATCGGCTATGATACCATGTAAATGTGTTGAACATGCACATAATAGATCTAGCTATAAAATACTACACACATTTGCAGAGAGAAATTGAGAAAGAAGATGAAGGAGAGAAAGAATGGAAGAATTCTTATTAATCGTTAATGAATAATGAATAATTTACACATGATATAATCCATATAAGTCAATCAATGCGCATTGGAGGAGAACCAATGCACCATAGTGGTGGTCTAGAGTGATCTGGACACACACTAGCAGTTATGGGAGTGAACTGCCACCTAGTCTAGTCTCTCAGGAAGTTACGGGAGTGAATTGCCACCTAGTTGAGTTAACTAGTCAACTAGTCTTCAGTTAACTAACTGAACAACGAGTAGTGAAGAGTTAACTCAGTGAATCAAGGATAATGCACCAGTCTGGTGATGATCCCAAGGCAAGTGCGCATTATCATGGTGATGATCCTAATGTTGCATGGTGACAAAACCAATGCAACATCTAAACTCAACTCAACTGGTCAAACTGAAGTGTCAACTGAAAGAGAATATTCTCCAGGTGGAATATTCTCCCCTAAAATGTAGGAGACTGGATAATGACTAATTATGACTAATAAACAAGGAAAAAACTTAGGAAAAATAAATCCTAGGTGTGTGTGAAGTAACTCCAACAGTAGCCATTACAGCACTTCTCAGAGATAAGCTGCAGCCATTCTAGCAAACTAGTTTTAGTCTGCATTTTACAATTTCAACATATTTCTTATTTAATAGAAGTCAAGTTTTGTTGTATCTTTGTTATTGTTCACCATGTCTCTGTGTTAATATTATAAATCTGTGTTTTCATTTCATTCTGCTCATAAATCCGAATCACTTATATGATGTACCCTTCAACGATGTACCCTTCCACAACATTAAATCCACTCACATAGTTCACACCTAGATAAATATCCTACCATTGTGTTGGTGTATGCACTATTTTATATGTCACTTAATGAAAGCTTCCAAAAGAAGCTTAGACACCTTGTCTTTGTGAGTCGCCGCTTGAATTCATGTGTTATGAGTATTGTCGATTCTTGTCAATATGGGAATTGACATTGCATTTAGTTTGCATACTTCATGATTTTGAATCCCACACTCGCCATCATGCCATTTTCTTTGTTAGATTTTCCTCGAACACTCACCATACTTCCATTTCCTTTGTTATCGTTGCCTCCACTCTTGGCTTTGTAAAAAACCAAAATAATTAGTCATAGGATGTGGATGTAAATTGTAATAACATTGAGAGCTTATTAGTGAGATTAGTTACAAATGAGTCGTTGAATGTCAATTTTGAAGGGCAAAAAATAGACATTTAGCCAACCCAAGGAAATCAAGTCATCTATCTTTTTTTATGTTCACATATTTCATCTCACTAATAGTATCGAACATGTTGATTCATAATTATTTTATTGCATTAATAATTATATGTGTTTCCCTATTAAAATGCATGAGATGGTTATAGCTTTGGTATCTAATGTGATTATTATTTCAACACATTAACGAGCCACTTAGAATGTAATTCATGGCATCCTCACTAATACGATAGATAATGGGAACAAAATACATAACTAAGAATTGAATGTAAACCTTTCAACAATCCACCAATCTTGTACAAGTTTGTTTAAGTTCATCGTAAAGATAATGAATAATTTTATTTTTTTTCACATAAAACTATTTAATGATTATGTTTGAGATTAAAAACTCTATTAAGCTTGGTGAAATTTTCTAACTTGTATGTTCTTGATTAAGTTTTGATATGAACTTGTATAAAATAAACCTTGTCAACATCACAAACCTAAAATTGGGATTACAACAATGAGAATTGTGATTCTATTCATTCAATTTACAACATCGTCAAAACCTCACTCCCTTGTTCTCCAAAATGATCTTTCCCCTTTTCTTGATTCCATGCATCTTTATCTATCACACTTTTACACTTTATTCTTCTCGTTTCTAACAACATTGACATCAATGTGATGATACTTTGCGAATATTTTGATAATACCCCATAGCTCTCCTTCCCCTACCTCATCTGAAACCCAAAGTCAAGGAGACATATATTATCTATCATTAATGCTTGGAGGTATATATTATCGCTTGGAATATATACCCTTCAATTTCATTGGCCAAATATAGAATAATTCTCGTGGACCACATGGCCATTACTAGATAAAAGTATTATTATGATCGGGACTCCCTTGAACTTTTACTGGTACGATTGAAGTGATCTGTAGACAATTTAACTGGGCCAGGGGACGAGGGGTTTATATCTGGAGTCAACGGATGGACATGACAGGGTATAAATCAACATTTAATGTATATGTTGGGCACGCTCACACTCCATGTGAATCGTACGCCCGTTTGCGGTCGACATCAAAAAGCCTGGGTATTCGGAATAATCTCGAAGAGAGTCCGCGTCTAAGAATTTTGAACGCCAAAATTGATATACGAATATTCGGTAGGATTGGATAAGATTATGGCTATTTAAGTAGAGTATAAAATGAAAATAGTGAGGTATGAGAAGGTTCTCTTGAAGATTGTGGTTCAAATACTCTTTTTTATATATATATATATATATATAATTTGTTTAATTAATTTAAGGTTAGGGTTTATTAGTGAAATATGAGATTGTACTATTTTCTATAAATATAAGGGATTGGGTGGTAGGCACAAGGCATCATCATTAATCTCATAACATATGTATGGCGCTAAGGAAATTCCTTCGATAATCAAGCTGAAGCATATGTCCTCTTACAAGGTTTGTGTATTGTTATTGATTCCACAATTCGTTCTTTGATTGTAGTCATAGACTTGATTATCAATTATATGGTCTTGAAAATTACTTCAGATGATTACAATCTCGCATCTATTCTAGCTCGATTCCATCGGGAGGTTGATAGTTTTCAAAATATTCCATTCTATCAAGCATTGAAGGAACATAACCATCAATTGCTTGCTAATGAGGATACAACACTAAAATTGGGGGTGTTGAAGATCAATGAAACCACAAGTAATCAAGCCATACTTTAATCATATAACTAAGAATCCAAAATTGAACATATGTCACACCTCATCTATCCTCATTCTCAATGCAAGGCAAGTCGATTGATATGACCAATGCACCCCCCTAGCATGCTTGAATTCATGACAAGGTAAGATCTTGAACTATCGATTGGATTTTATCTTTGTTAAGGTGGGAAAATGGAGTTTCAAAGAGGAAGGCGATTCAAGGGAGTGGGAAACCTACTTTAGCGGTCCGGCCATTGTCTGGTAAGAGTTGTTGTTGTCATTAGTTTGGTTATTCCCATTTCTAGATTGGTGAATTTTAATCTTGGAGGATCCCTTTGCAGGTTGTTGTTGTGGTCTCTCGACTCCGTCTATGTTTTGGGTTTCTTGAAATTTGCCCCTTTTCAATCTAAATTTAGTTTCCATCTCCTTGGTTTGGACTATCATAGTTTCATTGAACAATCATTCTCTAGTAGTGTGGATTGCTTCATTTATTGGTTCAACCCTCTATTGTGTTTAGGGTTATCAAGTTATTTAGCTCACATGTAACGTCAAATTGGTGGATTCCTTGTGGCATTTTTGTGAGCATGTAGGATTGCTTATCAATTTCAAGTATTTAGTTTGAATTTGGCCTTGGTTTGGCATTCTGGTCTTTGTGTTTCCCTCATGGATTTCAAGGAGCTACAAGAAATTTGAAGAATTATTCAAAATCATGAAGAATCAATCCAATGCAACATGACTTCCATATTTTTAGTCACTACAAAGGTTCATGAAAATGAGCATCAATCCATTTCTCAATTTGCTTCAATCATGAATAATCTTGTGTAGCATAAACAACAAATCACTACCTTATAATTTAAATGCAGTTTGTTGAGAAAACTATGACTGTCAACCTGGGCAAAGGAACTCAATCAGGGGCCTCCAATCAAAGAATGTCAATGAATTCATCCCAAGGGGATTTTAAGGAAGAGGACACAATGCATCAGTGAATTGAGGACATGGAGATTGGAAAACAACACTATGTCCCCTCAAATGTTGTTCTAGAAGAGGCTACCAATAGTCATGTTTTTCGCTAAGTTTAATGTTTTCTAAAGTCACTAGAATACTAGATGTTTATTTCATAATATATAGTTGTAAGAAGTACTATGACATTTTACCTTATGATACATGTAAGCTCTAGTTTTTGGATGCAAAAAGCTATTTACTTTACATAAAACCTGGACATGAAGTATGATGTAATTCCATTGTTTAGCACAACTACAACTTTATATAATACAAATTTCTCAGTTTCAAGTAAAAAAAATGTAAGGGATGAAAACAAAACTTTTAATTATGAGGATTTTTTTATGTTTTTAATGTTTGTTTTGCTAAGTGTTTCTCTTAAATTCAATGTCCTCCAAAGTGAAAACTTCTTGTAGTATAAAAAGGTCTTCAATGGTATGCAAAATGTTAAAAGATTCATAGAGATTTTTAACATATGAATCCAATTGCTAGTAGCAAATATATTGTTTTCTTTGGTTTTCCAAATTTGATGCACAAGTATTTTATGGGTTTTATTTTGAAAATAAAAATTAGAGGATTAATTTATGGTATGATAAAGATTGCAAGATTGCTAGGAAAATTATTAGAGAATAATGACAACTCACTAATTAAGAGAAATAACTCACAATATGTATATAGAAAGTGAGATAAACACTTACATTTTCATAAATTGGAGCCTTGAAAATTATGGAGGTAAATTGTAACTCGAAAAGTTATGGAAAACAATATGATTATTGCGAGTGACTTCTTACAAATCTCTATGAATTCCCTATTGATAAAAATTAGGACCTTACCTCTCAACAAAATCATAGTTGTTAAACAAGGACTATAATTGCATGAAGACGACAACAGGTTGACATTTCTTGGAAGTGTTGACTATGTTTCAATCCTAGCCATGCGCAGTCTCAACCCTTGGTTCGTGAAAGCAGGCGGCCTCGACCCTCTCAACAGCCAAGATTGGCATGGTCATCTATTCATCCTCTATTGTGGTTGATATTCCAACTAGCAATGGTTCTCTTGGTGTTTTGGGCTCAATGGCCACGTCTCTCTCTGCAACAGTCATGTCCTCTTTCATAAACAACTTGGATTCCCTTTTGAAAGTAGATCATGTGCATTCTATGGGCGTCTGGTCCCCTCCTCCCTCCTTTGGTAATCTGGGTAAGACCTATTTCAAAGATGTTATGCAATCGTCTTCTAATCATTTGATGGTTCATGAAGCTTCCTTTATCTCTATTCCGACGGGGAAAGATGTTGTATCTAAGGAAGCTATCTATAGTTCAACTACACTGATTTTTCAGTTCAATGGTTTGTGGCCACGTCTTATTGACTTGCACAAATGGATTTTAGACTCCTATCAACCGAATATTAAAGGAGAAGCATTTATTTTTCCATGTGCAAAGGTGATTTTCATTGTGATGTTTGATAATGCTAATGACGGGGATTTGATTTTAAAGTTAGGTCCCTAGCTCTACGGAAAATCTGGTTTATGCATGAAACCATGGACTCCTTCCTTTGATCTAATGAAAGATACATTGTCCTCGGCTCTAGTTTGGGTAAGACTTCCAAATTTTCCTCTGCACCTTTGGGGTTTACCCTCTCTTCGAGCCATTGGAAATTATTGTGGGAAATTCCACTACATAAGTGAAGAAACAAAAAATTACAAGATCACCACATATGCTCAAATATGTGTGGAAATGGACTTCAGAGCCTCTCTTTACAACAAAATCAAGTGGACGGGATCATGGAATACTACAGAGACATCTTCTCCTCACTCGTCGAGGTACCGACACACTTCCAAGTCAAGCATCTAATTGATCTAACCCCCGTTACACCTTTGACTAATGGACCAGTCTATCATCGCTCGTTGATGGAAAATGACAAAATCAAGCGTTAGATCCAAGAGATGATTCAAAAGGGGCACATCAGACCCAGCTCCTCCCCTTGCGAAAGATCGATTGTACTGGTACAGAAGAAATACAAGACATGGTGGATCTGTATTGATTACAGAGCATTAAACAAAATCAGAGTTAGGAACCGGTACCCAATTCTCAAAATTGATGACCTTCTTGACCAACTCAAGTGAGGAAAGTTCTTTAGCAAGATTGACCTAAAGTCTGGCTACCACCAGGTTCCCATCGAACCAACTATGTATGGAAGACAACTTTCAAATCTAAATAAGGTCTCTTTGAATGGTTGGTCATGCCCTTTGGCTTAACAAATGCATCAGCCACTTTTATGAGATTGATGGATCATGTATTGAGACCCTTCACCAACTCTTTTGTGGTGGTATATTTGGATGACATCCTCATCTTGATCAAAACTTGGGAAGAGCACATGCAGCATATTCAGCAGGTTTTGAGCACTCTGCACCAACACAAGCTATATTCCTACTTGGAAAAATGCTCCTTTGGCATGAACAGGGTCCAATACTTGGGCTACATTGTTGATGAGCATGGGGTACATGTTGATCCAGCTAAGATCCAAGTCATTCGTAACTGGCCAGCCTCGACCACACTAAATGAGCTTCAAAGCTTCTTGGGACTAGCCAACTTCTACCGATAGCTCGTGTTGGGATTCTCCCATATTGCATGGGCCCTCAGCCAAGTGACCAAGGGAGGTGGCATGGAAAAGTTCGCGTGGGGGAAGGAACAACAACGAGCATTTGATTATCTTAAGCATCGCTTGTGCTTATCTCCAGTTCTCTCTTTACCCAATCTGCAACAATTGTTTGAGATTGAGACTGATGCATTCGACTATGTTGTAGGCGCAATTATCACTTAGCACGGTCATTTGGTAGCATACCATAGTGACACACTCTCAGATACTTTCCGGAAATACCCCACCTATGACAAGGAAATGTATTCCATTGTACAAGCCTATTGTCAATGGAAACATTACATTCTAGGAAAGGAGACAATCATCCACATTGATCACAAGCCTTTGCAGTTCATACAGACATAGGGGAAGCTGCATAACAATCGTCATTATAAGTGGTCCACCTACCTACAACGATTCCATCTCAACATCAAGTATAAGATAGGGAGCACAAATCATGTTGTTCATTGCCTTAGTCGACCTCTCGTGGCTTCACTCACCACCGTGCTCCATTCATGTGGACATGAGGCATCTGAGTGGCCCCAACTTTATCAGCAAGATCCAGACTTCGCCAACAACTATCATCTCTTGGGTATAGGCGCGAATGTCATTGATTTTCACATTCAGGACAGACTGTTATGTCAACTTGGCCATCTTTGTGTTCCTGCAAGTGAGTGTGCAAAACTGATCTGGGAGGCTCACTACAGTCGAATGGAAGGACATTTTGGCATGGAGAAAACTGTGGTCGTTCTACAGAAACATTTTATTAGCCAAAACTCCAACAGGACGTTAGCAAGTATATCAGATCTTGCACTACCTGTGACATTGCCAAGCCATCTATCAAGAAGCAAGGATAATACACCCATCTTCCTACTCTTTAGAGGCCTTGGGAATCCATCTCGATGGATTACATGTCTAGCCTTCTGTCCACCAAGAAAGGCAAAGATTGTGTATTTGTGGTAGTTGATCAGTTTTCGAAGATGGCCAT
>JASDQU010307286.1:34698-52424 GCA_032191745.1 Picea mariana
GAGATTTGGATCATAGGAGATCCACAAGCGGGTATGTGTTTAACCTGTTTGGAGGAGCAATAAGTTGGATGAGCAAAAGGTAGGTTGTAGTGGCACTTTCAACTACAGAATCTGAATACATGGCAGCCACTCATGCAAGTAAGGAAGCAGTATGGTTACAAAGATTGTGTTCAGGTATTGGGTTGGTACAAGAAGTTGTAAGGATAGAGTGTGACAGTCGGAGTGCAATTTTCTTGGCAAAGAACCTTTCTTATCATTCAAAGACAAAGCACATTGATGTTCAATGTCACTTTGTAAGAGACATGATTGAAGAAAAGAAAGTATCATTGATGAAGGTGGACACTTTGAAGAATGTTGCAGATTCATTAACAAAATCTGTGAGCACTGAGAAGTTCTCTTGGTGTAGAGGATCCATGGGCCCTGCTGCCCTGGATTGTTGACTATGTAACCTTGTAACCCCCTGTGTGCAAAGAAAACAACAAGTGGGAGAATGTTGGGTATATGTTATATTCTTTGCACGAGTAGCAGTGTTTGAGTTTTTGCGTCGGGCGTGCAGGGGGGTTAGAGGGGGGTGCAGGGGGGCGGAGCCCCCCGCGCGGGGGTTTAGGGGCAGCGCCCCCGAAATTTTTTTTTTCGGGACGACATATTTCCGGGACCACATGATATTAGGTGGTTTTTCGGCACATGGTTTTTTGCCGATGGTTTTCTATTTCCGGTTAAGGAATTAGGGTTTTGGACTAATCCAAGTCATTGGGTTAGAGTTTTGGATGTCGCTGGCTCCTATATGTATATTGTATTGTAAACAATGTAACACAATGTATGAATATAATATATGTTGGTTTTCCCGGTTTGGGTTTCCAGGTGAAAAATATCTGTGTAATGTTTGTATTTGCCATTGTATCTTTTCTGTTCTTTTCTGAATATCAATTTGCAGTAGATATTGTACAAGGTTAGAATTTACAGATATTCCACGACCACCTCTAATTTTGCAAATGATGGAAAATTTTACTTTGTGGCATGCAATGGTTAAAGAGAAAGAGGGTAAAGCCAACAAAAAGTCTACTGCCAACGAAGAAGATGAATCAACTTAAAACAGAAAATGAGGAATTGATGTTCTATTTTTATTGAAGTTACTTGAAAGAAAGGAGGAAACTGTCCTTAGTTTTAGAATCTCAATATTATTTAATATAATCTCGTATGATTAGAAGGGGGTTGGAAACTTTAAACTCAGACTTGTTACTTTTATCAGTTTGATATAATATTGAAGACCCAATCTTCTGAATAATTTCTATTTGAGTAAATAGATGATTGTATGATTGCACTTATGTTAATTATGCAATTTCGTTTATTCAGGTTTATGTGAAACTTCTTTTCATAATTCAGTTTAATTTTTCAATTGTTTGTATATTGGGTATGAGGATGCACTCTTGTTATCAAAATAACTTTTTAGATTGTTAGCAATTGATGTATCTGAGTTTACAAGTTAAATAAGCTTGATGAACTTTTTCTAATAGCTTATTACTTATTATTTTGTCTCATATCTGAGTTTATATTTGATTGTGGTTGGTGATTAATGAAAAGACATTCTTAGTTGTGGTGAATAGTCTATTATTTTGTCACAATATGAATCGTTTATAATAGTTTAATTCTTATTTTTGAAACTATTTTCATTTACTCAAAATCAGTCATCTTATACATCTTTTCATTGATTACAATTAGATGTGGATATGATTGATGTGATCTTCTTTAAGTTACATCAATCAATCGTGCTTAATAATTATTGAGAATAATGAACTCTTTCTCTTCTTAGTAATTAATTGTTTAAATCTGCATCTTTAGTTTAAGTATTGCTCTTAGCTGAGATAGGATAAATAGATTAATTTGTTTTATTTATGCATTGTATTATATTAGAAACACATACATAAAGTTAGAGATCTTAAAGGATTAAGTCTCCAAATTAGGAGCAACTATATTTAGTGGCAAACCAAGCCCACATATTGGTTGGAAGTTACCATTCCAAACAAAAGCAGGTCTATTTGGGATTTGCAATCGGGTAGCTATCCCTTAGTTGATAGAGGAAATTTTCTCGCCTATCAACATCTCCTTATTGTCTCCTAGTATTATTCCATATTAGTGGCTATCATAGCAATGACATGTCTGGGCATGTGGGAGCATTACTCTAATGCCAATCCATGGTAAAAAAAATGTTGCATCAAAGCGTTTCTCTTAGTTATAGGGTGATGTCTTTGTACTTGAGTATTTATCCATCATTATGTTTTTGATTGTCTATGTATTTTGGTTTGAATTAAATAGTTGCCTTGATTACCAATCATTTGGTATTCATTTAGAGTTCTCTCTTTAAATTTCTTGATTTTTCATAATGCTTGTTTGTAGTTTATGTGCACATGTTCTTATGAGGTCAATCTCAAACACAAGTTTGCAACTTTTATTAGATTTAATGATTAGTTGTGTAAAGGAACATATTTGTGAAAGTGTTCTCTACAAGTATTAGTCTTATGCATTGTCTAGTTTTGTCCAAGTTCATATTTGTGGTGGTAATTGTCCACCTTCCCTCTTTTGGTTAAGGTATTTTCCTTGCAACATATCACAAATATGTTAAACCACTTCATTTTATGGTATTTGCTCAAAACTATTCTACAATTAATTTGTTGGGGTTTTATACGTTGTAATTTTAAAATCATCATAATTTTTTATTATAAAATAATTTAAATCTAAAATTTTAATTTAACATATTTGATATCTGAATATATTGCTTTATGTAAAATTTGATACAATTTTTAGTGTTTCAACAAAAAAAAAATTGTTACTAAAACAATCCAACATACTCCAATTTGGATTTGATGGATTTCCTCCTAGGAAACTCAAATGGATCTAAAATTTTCACAAAGATTCCTAAAGAAGGGTAACCTAGCTCCCCAAACTTCAGCAACAATCATTGTTGGATGACAAAGACATAATCAAAATAACAAAGCAGTGTTTTCCTCTACAACAAAGATGCACTCTTCTTCATTTAAGAAAAAAAATTATATCTATGCTTCATCTAAAAATAAAAGAAAGGCATGGGTTGTTATAACGTATGGGGAAATAAAACGATTTTCTCTTGGATTCCGCAGCCATGGTTTTTACCTCCCGATTTACTCAATGCAACATCGCATTATATGTAGAGGTAAAGGCTTGAAAATATTGCACATTTTCAAATATTTTAAGTTTTGTCGTTGATTAAATAGGATAGAAACTACTTTTTGGCCTACCTCATTACTATTGGCTTATGATTTTATGTGAGAAATAAAAACCGTTAGTTTTCTTTTGAGGGTACATGAATATTTTATGTTTTAATGTATTGTAAGTGGGTTTTTGAAAAATATGACCATCAATTTAACGTATAAACTATGTTACTATTAAAAAAAAAAATTATATAATCTTAGCAACATAGTTTATGGTGATTTAAACAAATATATCAAAGAGTATCAATAGCTTTGGAATGGGATAGTTGTTTTCTATCTCATTTCTCTTTTATAGAAAATAATTGTTTTTCGCTTGTAAACCAAATAATTCATCATTATGAAATGTATTTGTTCAATTGAAGATATTTGTTTTTCTTATTGAAAAATATCAGAGTTAAGTTTAACAAATTAAAATTCACTTAAAAAGTTTGTTCAAACTTCTAAATTTGAAGATTGATGTAGCTTAATAATATTAGAGAACATTTTTTATAGCCTTTGTCACCATCAATGAGTAACACAAAGGCTTCTTCAAACATCATCAATTTCAACATAGATTTTAAGGATTCGATTATGGATGAGATTTCTAAATTTATGCAAAAGCATCAAGGTCCAATACTCCATCTTTAAAGAAACAATGAAACATGATGAATATTTAACACTCCATCTTTAAAGAAACATGATGAATATTTATTTATTTAGATGTAATATTTCATATATTAATGTCACATGTAATAGAAATAAATAAATATAAAAAAATTTTAAAAACACTCATGGAAGATAAAAAATTCTTAGAAGCTTGACAAAATCCATTATCTAGTTGGAGCATTAATTTTAATAATGATTTTACTATCCATAATTAAAAGGTATGTGTTAAAGAGTTTTATCATGAATAGAGTGAAATGAAATAAGAGTTTAGTATTTCTTACCTTCAACTTTCATCAAAGTATCACTTTTTAGTGATTATAGGACATTTAAAATGTTTTTGACATCACGGTTAATGGAATATTAAGAAATTCATGTAAACTGATGAGGATGGAGAACAATTTACATAAAATTTTATTGAAAAAACTTACATCTTGATTAATGGAATATTGAAAAAACCCATGAAAAGTGTGGAGGATGAAGAAAAATTTACATAAAATTGAGGTTGGATTCATGTTTTACCACAAACACACAATAATAAATTTGAAATCTATGTAATCTTAATTTATTTATTTTTCACTTTTAATACATATTTAATCAACCATATAATACCTATTTTTCTCATTTGGTTATAATGTGTGAGCATCCAAAGAAACATCCATGTGTAACAAAAAGCTTTCCATTTTTTTATATTTTTTTCTATTTATAAATTGCTTTGTTCTTTTTTTCACATTTCTGATAAAATATAGACAAGAATAATATGGCGGAAAAAGGCTCACTAGCCAACATTCAATGTATTCACTTCAATGTTACATATTTATTGTACAATGAGTGATGCCACCTCATAGACAGATTTGCTTTAGATCCTAAAATCATGCATGATGACTAGGCTAGGCAATCTTAACTAACTCATTAGTCATCACTTGAAGATATATTACTAATATCCTAAATAAATAATACAAATATAGGTAACAATTTAAAATTAGTGATTGGTAAAGGTAAGCCATAAACTAACAATTTCCAATAACAAAAGTTTACCTTCTTAGATATCATTATTCATTTAATGCACAAATCTAAAGATAAATGAAATGATAAGTGCAACATAAGAATGCAATGTGTGTTACATGGTGTGAATTTGGTTTGTTGATGATTATTACCAAGATTAAAAAGGAAGGAGATTTTTTTTCTTTTAAATTAAATAAATTATAAAATATTTGTCAATACGATGATCTAAATAACAATGTTCATCCAAAGGGTCTTTCAAGTAAGTGAATTTTATTACCTAAAGTTTCAAAGTAAGAGATTATCATCATTTATGCATATAGTATGTTTGTCTCTTTTCTTTGTTAGTGTATAATTATGCAGAAGGCGTTCTTTTAAGGGAAGGTTATCCTCTGCTCTTCTTTGTTTGTCGAGGGCATATTAAAAACTGTTATCTGTTAATTAATAATTGACCAATTTTATCTTTTCACATGTCTTTTTCTCTCACTGATTCCAAACGAACACTATTCAATATGGTCATAGGCTAAAGATTCTAAGAAATGAAGAGTTTTTTATTTATCGAAATCGGGCAAGAAATTGTTGGACTCATAAATTTAAGTGATTATTTCTGTAAAATCTTAGTGTTTTAGAAGTTTTTCAGCATGGTGAATCCATTTCTACATTTAAAAATTAATTCTAAACAACAAAAAATAATGATTAGTATAAATCACCAGATTTCAACAAAAAAAAAAAAACATTTCATAAAACAACTAGCCAACGCCTTCAATAAAGCTTAAGCAGCTTCAAAGATATGTTCCTCTGCAATGCAATAGCAATTACACATGCGGCTCCTCTCCTTCTCAACTCTTCTTCTAGTATTTATGCAAGTTTGCGGTAAACCTTTACCCTATTTATTCTGATAGTTTTAGCATGGGCTAAAATAGGTTGCATAGCCCTATACCAATCGATTTCCCAAACACCGCCTCTGCATGTCCGGCAATGCCACTGCCTCACCGGATCATTCACTTCCTCAAGACCCAGGCTATTCAGGGATTCAAAAAAATTATTGAACGATTTATTCTTCTTCTGAGTCTCATCGTCGTCCATTAAATCCTCATCGTTGTAGAGATTATCAATCTCTTCATCGCCATCACTGGACTGATGGCCAGCTCCGCCTGCATCACGAAACGGTTCCCCTGATTGCTGAAAAGGAAGAAGCTTAGATAACATCTTACTTCTCAGTTCAGAATTCTCTTCATTGGCATTTGCACCCCATGTCCAACACCTTTACCATGTGTCGGTGATGCCATCAAAGAATCTGATCTGGTGTTGTCGCCACCATTGTAGCTTCCCCATTGCCAACCATTGGCAAGTGGGGGAGGGACAACAACATCCGGCCTGCTCATCTTTCCAACAACGGACTCTGAGCTTCTGGGCTTCCAAATGCTCTGCCTTGTTTGATTTCCCTTGCCATCTTGACCCCATCCACCAACGTTCCTGGCTATGGTGGTCATGTTTTCTTGATTTCCATTCCTCTGTTGAGGTTTCCCCGATTCCTTCCATCCTCGTTCCTTATAAACCTGGTCCCGATCACTATTGGGGTTCGCCCAGTGGCCAGGCTTCTCGCCTTCCACATTAGAAGATCCTCTCCCCTTCCAAGCTTCAATTCCCGGCTTGTCGGGGACGTAAGCACCACCCCTTGCGCGGTTTGTTGTTGTAGTTGGAGGGGCCTGGCTCTTGCCCTTGTGAGAGAAGGCCACTTCCCAGCCTTCCTCATCTTGCTGAGAAGATGAACCACCTCTCCACATTCTTACTGCCACTGACCTAACGAAAACCCCAGCCACCAAAAACTGTGCGCCCTCAAAATGACAGAGCAAATGTTACCTTCTCTTCGGCACACACATACGCAAAGCTTTAAATCAGAGGATTGTCCAAATTATTAACACGTTTTTTACAGTTTCTTACACCTTTCGACGTGAGATCGAATCTGGCCAAGGGGATTCTTCATCTCGATTGCTGGGGTTTCCATTATCCTTGTTGGTGTTTCCATTTTTTGTGTGATTCTTCATAATGGATTGTCCTTGTTAGGGTTTCATTATCGAATGTTAGGGTTTCCATTATCGAAGGGGCTCGTTGGGCAGGCCAGCGCTGGATTCTATCAACCTTTTTATTTTTATTTTTTTTTAATGTGAAACCAGTTTTTTGTTCTGGGCCAAGGGGATTCTTCATCTCAGCTTCACATTTGATTCATGATGAAAGATTGTTGCGATTTCCATTATCCTTGTTGGGGTTTCCATTATCAGTGTGAATCTTCCTAATGGATTGTCCTCGTTGGGTTTCCATTATAGAAGGGGCTCGTTGGGCAGGCCAGCGCTGGATTCTATCAACCCTTTTTTTATGTGCAACAAGTTTTTTGTTTCGGGCCAAGGGGATTCATGATGAAAGGTCTAGGAGCTTTAATGATTGTCGTTGCAGGAATTATGTCAGCTGCAATTTGTTTTTCTCCAGATCATAGTATTCACATCAGTGGTACTTCACAGAGAGTGAGTTTTTGACTTCTTAGGGTTTGTGGGTCCTGTTTTATTCTATGTTGTTTTGATAGTTAATCTGTATTTATATGAAATGGGTATTCTATGTCACAGCCCAAAATGGAGGAATGGTATAGCTTTGCTCGCTTGCTACCCTCTTCGCTGCCATATGTCCATACAGGAAGTCCATCAATATCTACGAGGATGGCATGGTGTTTGTAATATATGAATAAATCAAAGATCATCAATCGTCCAATAGGCTGCCATTGATTAAAACCAGAGGCTAGATTGGAATTGAATATGCCAGATTAATAATATCTATTTGTTCTACTTTACTCGGTTAAATAAATGGGAAACTGTGTTGCGCCTTGTACATCTAAACTTGTTTCCAGCGAAGCCCATGGCAGCCTAAATGAGAAGCCCCTTCATCCTGTTGGGGATGATCACAAAAATGGCCCAGATGGACAGAAGTATAAAGACAGAAGCAAAAGCATCTCAAGCAAAAATAAAGAAGCAGAAAATTTTAGCTCTTCGAAATAGGGCCAGGTATCATAAGGTTGTTGTAACGATAGTACCTTATTTTTATCTTTGGCTTTTTTTTTTTTGGAACTCTTGGGTTTCTAGCAGCTTTTTTGTTAGAGTTGGGTAAACATAAGATTGCAGCGATTCCATTAAATCCAACAAATCCTTTGAGGAAATTGAGGGCAGCTCACACGTTTCCATCTTGTGAAATGCTTTACATTTTCCTAATGGATAAAAGCACTCAAAGGGCCAACAAAATTAAAACATAATATAAAATGCCAAAAATCTGACCATTAAATAATTGTAAGGTTTTTTAATAGAATTTATATATTTATATTTATGCTATTGATAAATATATTGTAAATAAAAGATTTTGTTTTTGAAATAAGATTTTGATTTGTTAATCTCTATATGAATATGAATGAGTCTCCATTTTCTCCATTTTCCTTGTAGTTTACAATTTTGTTCCCTTACAACTGCTGCATATTTTGTATTTGATTTTACTTTCAAACATGTTAATTTCTATTTTTAAATATTTTGTCATAGAACACAATGAAAGATCCCGATACTTCTCAGCAATCAACAAGCTCAGGAGGAATGACATCTGTATTTAGTTTATTTATGCATCAAGAAGGTGAGATGATGAAGCTTGACAGATTGTTTTTAGACGAATTAACTTTGTTTTGTTTATAGAATTTTTATATCCATAAAAATGGCACAAAGTTGATATTCAGTAATGTGTTTTTTTTATTAGAATTTTTAGAATTTTTTTTGTAGTATACATGTTCTAAGTAATTTTTTCTTATTATCTACATACCTTTCTTTTGTATGTTCTTTTTTTCTTACCATTTTTAAAATTTTGTATTAAGTTGATTATTTTCATTAATAGTCTGCAAGGAGTTGGAGATGATCCATTCATATGCCAAGAAAGCCGACACTACAAGTCTACTTCAAACATTAGAACAAGAAATAAATTTAAGAAGTAAGTATTTGGTTAAGTTTAGAAATATACCTTATGAACCATGCCATTTCCAAACTTGATTTCCGATGATTAACAACATGCCATAATAATCAGCAACAAGTCTTTTAATTGACCCACTGACCTCAACATGCTAGAACAATTTACAACATGTCTTTTTAACTAACCTCGAAGCAATTATTAGCTGGCGAGTCAATATATGGATAGATATGTCTTTTAACTTTTTTATTAACCTAGTTTCCCCACCATTTTAATATCTTAGCAACTTCAAATTGGTTTTCTTCTTATTCTATTTTTTATAAGCAGCCAATAATGGATATAGCCATTTTATGCTATATACTTAATTATTATCAATTTTTTGTTTATTGTTTTATATCTTTTGTCAATAAAAGTTTGAATTGTGGTATGTTTATTAGGCATTAGTTGTTTAGTATAAAGCACATATTTATTAGTTGTTTAGTATAAAGCATATATTTATTAGTTGTTTAGTATGAAGCATATACCTTGAGTTAACTATGAAAAGTGTACAAGGTTTGTCAAATAAGAGTTTATAACATAAAATTTTTCTCAAGGCAGTTTATACATTTTGGTAGGACACAAGAATTATTTAAGAGAAAAATTTCACAAGAGTTTATAGCATAAAATTTTTCTCAAGACACTTTATACATTTTGGTAGGACACAAGAATTATTTAAGAGAAAAATTTCACAGTGCTTTTAAGTTCCTGCATTAGAAGATGTTGCATGAGCTCAACTTGTTTAAAACTGATTTTAAATGCCTGTCTTGCATCATAAAATATTTTTTTGAATTTAAATACTCATCTTGCATTAGAAGATTACCTTTTGACTTCAAAGTATCTCACAATATATTTGAAGATTTAGTGTGAATCCATGTAATTATTTAGTGTGAATCCATGTAATTATTGGACAATTTCTACAATCCTATTTGTAATTTGTAATAAAATATTATAAGGCTTTCCCCTTTGCCATTTGTTGAACCTCCATTTATTTGAACAGTGCTATTATTGCTAAATTTTTTGTTTTAGATGATCAAGTTCTTTGCCCAATTGTGATGCATTGCAATGAATGTATCCACGTCAAATGTTTTCAAAATTCTACAATGGTTTTCATTTGTCACATTCAAGACAAGTGCTATAGTACTTATTGTGAACTTATCTACTAACCATCGTCTAGCTAACGATCCTTCTTTTTCTTACCACTTGGATCTTTCCACGTTAAATGTTTTCAAAATTCTACAATGGTTTTCATTTGTCACATTCAAGACAAGTGCTTTAGTACTTATTGTGAACTTATCTTTAAGAGAAAAAGGAACACAATAATCAAAATCAATCACGTATTATGAATGACACAATTCTATGTACTATGGATTATTTTAAGATATAACTTTTTACTTATAAATACCACTTTCACTATAGTAAACCTTAATTCTATGTACTATGGATTATTTTAAGATACAACTTTTTACTTATAAATATCACTTCAACCATAGTAAACCTTGTGTGGATCAATTCAAGGGTTCATAGCTTTGACACTACGCTAATTTCAACTACAATAGGGTTGGAATACAATCTCAAACGTTGGGCAAAGGTATTTGTAGTAACTTTTATGACAAATTTAGGAGACAACCTTTTATTTATGTATTTATGTAAGTTAGAGGTATGCTTTTGAAATTTGAAAGGATTTTTAATTTGCAATTGAGGTTTAGTTAGAATGTTTCTATTAAGTTGTCACATGCTATATAACGTATCTTGCTTTTGTATATACCATGTAAAATTTGAAATGTTGTAATTGTATTAATTGGTTCACCTTCTTTCCGTGTTTCCTTTCATTTAAGGTGTTTGATCCATTGTTTAGACTTTGTGTTTGATTCCCTTGGATTTAACTTACCACCTAAGGTCAATTTAGCTTTTCAAAATGTTCAACAGCTCTATTTTTTAAACAAGCCTTTACATTCATGCAAATCTTGGATTAGAATGGATGCGTATACCTATATTTAAAATATTTCAATATGAATAAAATTCTATGTGTGCATCACCCAAAAAAAATTAATAAAATCATGTGCAGAAAATGGACACTCTATTAAACATTGATCAAAATAAATCAACATATTGAAATTCTTAAGTTTAAATTCATTTTAATGTAAATTAAAACATATTCACATGTCTTCAAACAAGTAAATTAGTAGCAAAATTGTGTATACCTACTTCTTATTCCTTTTAGACATTAAAAGACTCTTTGTGGGATATGGAGTTGGCCTTACATCCTTTATGTTCTCCTTGCTTAGATGTGTTGGATTCTAAAAGTATCCATAAGTTTTCGGGATTACCTTTTCTATATAGATCAATCACAACTCATCCATTCTTAGAATCTGTAGATAAGTTCCAATGTACATAGCTATAATATCTCCCAAGAACTTGAGGGGGGGCTTACAATAACAAATCAGGTTTGAACTTTTCATCCACTTTCTCTGCTTTTGTTTGCACAGATGTCCAAAATTAGAATTTGGATATGGAAAAGAGGAAACACCAAAGTGAATTGGGGTGGTTATTTTCGTGGGATAAAAGAGTCAAATTTTTGCAAAGTTTTCTACATTCCCAAATTCCTAGAGCTCTTCTATAAGATATGAGGTTTTTGGATTGCTAATAAAGTTAAGATGCTCATGGATGATGCTTTGTAATTTAGATTATGGAGATTATAATTTTATAAACTATTCAACATTAATGACATTTTAAAGTTATTCAACGTTAATGATATTTTTTAATCATATATGTATGTTTTAATGTATTATGTGAAATGCTTTTTTTATTAAACAAAACTATTCAATAAAAAATTGTTATTTTTAACATTTCAAAATAGAAATGAAAAAGCTTTAAGGTCCAACCTAATGTTATTAGTTTCCATGTTTAAGGTCCAACCTAATGTTATTAGTTTCCATGTTCCCAATCGCCCTTCAATTTAAAACTAAACAAGGGTTAACCTTCACATGCGGATAACATCGTTATCCCGTTGGTGAGAGAACATATAGATCAGTGTAGGACAACCGAGCCTTGCACAATTTATTTTTTTAGTAGATGAGTACCAAGCCTTGCATAATTATTTTTTTATTATTAAATGAGTTTTTGCTTTGACATGACATATTTTACTTGTCCTTCAACCTTAAGAGAGATGGATAAATACCCCAAAATACTCCCAAGATAATTTTATATAATTGTGTGTGCAAAATGGTTCTTCCTTTGACTTATTTTAGTAGAGTTGGTTGACAAAAACAATAGCAAAAGAGTTTGTAACATAGATAAATTTTATTTTTATTTTTTTTACTAGCTTCCTTTTATTTCAAAAGTTCATTCTTCCCCTAATTAAATTTTAATCTAATAGGCAATTGTATTTGCCCATAATTTTGTCTATCACATTACATTTAGCTTAATTTAGGTGGATTCTCCTTTTCTTGAATGTGATGAGTGTTTGACTTGTGAAACAAGATTTTAATATAAAATGAAATCATATCCTAGGACATGTCAATTATGGATAATAAGTTAGAGAAGGCTTACAAGACTTGTAAGTTAGATAGAATTTAAAATTAATGTATATCTTAATGTTGTATGCTAGGCTGTTGGTCAGGGACTTTGGACACCTGAATCTTGTTCTTTGATCCTTTAATTAGGATTTAGTTAGTTGCATGTTACATATTGCATTTGGTGCATTTCAATACCCGCATTCACCCCATCTTAATTTGACATTCCTATTGTATGCTATAGAGAGTCTACAATGTATATCTTAATGCATAAAGTGTTTGAAAATGTTTATTGTCAATTTAATATAATTTTTAAATGTTTTTTTGTATGATTGAAAAAATTGAAATTGAAATTTTGGAATTTTCAAACATTTTTGCTTTGTATATTTCACAATATTTTATTACCTTGTTTTTTTTTGTAACTTTTGTTTAGTTTATGATGTTATTATTTTCCTTTGGTTTTCCCCCATCATTGTCTCTTCACTCTCTTAATAAGTGCATCTTTTTCTTTTATTTCTCTCAAAATTCATGTTTGCATATTTGTGATTATTGCAAGTGGGCATGTAACTAGCAATTTGAATTTGGAATTACAAAATCATTGAAAATATTTTGAGAGATGTGAGATGAAGATTAACCTTGTGAAGTATTCATTTTCCACCCAAAAACAAAATCTTCCGAACTTTAAACAACATAACCACCCCAATTCACTTCGGTGTTCCCTTTCCCCCTGCTTCGAGGGTATGCTAGTATTTATTTATGAATGTTGTTGGGAGGTGGTAAAAAATAATGTGCATGAAAATATTGACCTTGATTTTTAAATTTGATTTTTTTATAATTTGAAATTATTTATATAGACAATATAATTGCAACAGAAATTATGATTGAATAGAATAGAGACACATAAATATAATATACATCTGATTCAATTATATATATAATCTACTCTAGACGATATAATTGCAACAGAAATTATGATTGAATAGAATATAAACACATAAATATAATATGCATCTTATTCAATTATATATATATATATAGTCTATTCTGAATTGATAAAAACAATTTTGTAATTTAATGTATATAAACTACTCTAAATTGATAAAAAACAATTTTGTAATTTTATGTTTTAAAGGATTGGTCAATTTTTTAAAACCATGGTTTTCACTAACACACATGTTGATTTTATCCTCTTTTATTCTCCTAGATCCATGTTAGATCAGGTAAGGTTTGTGGCTTGAAATGGTTAAGTTGTATTTCTAGTAGTAAAGAGATTTCACTTATAAAACAAGTGTTGCATGGCAGTGTAGTCCCTGCCGGGTTGAATTGGGAATAAATGCACGTGGATGGGGAAAAAGTAGCGGAGGCAGATGGAAACTGCAGCGGAGATGTGACAAGCAACATGAAACACAGGTGGTATCTATGCAATAAATGGCACGTGGCCTCTAGAATCCCATTTATTTTTTGAAACTGTATAATCCATCTTGTTATGTTCAAAATTTCCATTCTTTCCAGTAGTGTGACTCGCTATGTTCGAAATTTTCGTTCCTACCTTGCATGTTTTATCTCTTCAATGTATACTTTCACCTGGTTAGAGTTAAGTACAATTTCCATAGACCATCTGGCTTGTATGTCTCTATATGTGCCAGGACAAAAAAAAATTATATGCATAGCAGGAGAAAAATATAAAACACAGAAGACACATATAAAGTTACATTCAAATTAAATAAACACAATTTCTTGGCATTCATCATAGTTGAAAATAAAAATTTATGAGCACATAAATATAAAATGAGATAAAAAATAATTTTATTTGAAATATATCAAAAAATAATATTATTTGTTACATATTCCTAGAAATTTAAATGCGTTTGTCATATAGACCAGGATTGGAGCTCCTGCGGACCATAAGAGAAATATGTACGAGAAATAGGATTGTGGAAAGAAGAAGTGGGCGACGGTAGAGTGTAATACCTGAAAAGAAGAAATTGGAAGGTATCAGTCTTTGGCTAGACATTTCTATTTAAAAAGGTGGAATAACTGGATTGATAAACAAAGCATGATGTGATCAGTATAGACTTACAATGATGGTATATACCACCCATTTTGTTATTTGTTTATTGATGCATTTTTATTGATGTCGTCGACGGCTACTGGAATCATGCCAACTGTCTGTTGCCTTTTGTCAGCGACTTGCTTCAATTCTCTTTCGACCCATACTTCAATGTAGCTTCTCAAGGGGGCGACCTTGATCTCATTCTGGATTTTTATGTTGAAAAGTTCATTTTCTAATTCTCTTAGATTGATAGAAATATTACGCAGAGCTTGATCAATTTCTTCATTCTGTACCGAATAATCGACTAGCCAGTTATCCACGTCATCTTCACCATATTCAAGGATGTTGTAAAACTTTTCTAAAGACAACGCCTTAAAAATATCAACTTGTTTATCGAAGGCTTGCTTAGTTAAGGGCAAGGAGTTGACGATTAACTTGGGTCTTGGACTTCGTTTGTCCTTCCGGCTAATTCTATTTCGGTCAGCTTTGTGATTAATTTTTGTTTCTTTGATATGTCTTGTTCACATGATTGGACAATGAGATGCAGGTTCTTCACGTTCTCTTTCCAACATGCATTTAATTGAGTGATCCAGTTTTTGGAGGGGAGATCTTCTTGTCTTCTTCTTGCTTCTGTGATGTTGTTGACATGGGTGCCAAAACGGAGGATCATGTCTAGATATAAATGTTCTTCATTTTTTAAATCAGCCTGCAAATGTTCAAGCAAAGTATGTGCCCTCGCTCCAAGGGAAGCCATACTTTGGGATGTTTCCCAGGCCCCGGTAATCAGTTCCATTCTTTTCTTGATATTATTCTCCACATATCATCTACACGATGCGAGAAGGATGGAGGATCCTTTTAACTTGGCTGCAAGGGTGGCAAGCATGGCTATTGCTAAAGGTCTGGCAAGCAATGGTATAAGAATCAAATCTTCCTCCAATTCCTTGACTCGGTTCTTCAGTCTGGCATTCTCGGCCTCAATGCCTCCAATGGAATCATCAAGATCATCTCTGGTTGCTCTGTGAAGTCGAGAGATTTGGGACGGCCGCACGTTCGCAAGGTTAACCTTTGAACGAGATTTCTCTTTCTTATTTTTTACATCTCTCTTTTCGATAAGTAATTTTTTAGACTCGCTATCAAAAACAACGCTCTGGAATACGAAGGATTCATCTTCATCAAAAATTTCGATATCAGCTATGTCCATTGGGCAACTATGTTGGATCACGTCTCCGGGCAGATCAAGGTTGTGAAATACACTATCCAGATCAGTCTCAAGTTCCATGTTCTCACTCTCAATTTCGAGCTCTTCCGCCTACCCTACAATTTTTTTTCTCTTCTTCTCTACGGGAAGCTTGTGAGAACTATCAATTTTAGAGTGAGGAGGGTTGTTATCTCCTCCTCCATTTGAAGAATTATGGGTTGCTTTCTTACTGTGGTGGGTTGTTGGAGCGATGCTCTGGGATGTCGTAATTTTGGGAGTGTTATCTGGTGATTGAACACTCTTCTCACAGAGGCCTTTTCCTTTTTTCTTGTACAATTCAGTGGTGCTTTGCAATGTGTCTAGGTCATTGGCATCAGAAGTAGGAGTGTTGTCGTCAGTGTCTCTGTTTTCTCCCAGGTGTCTCTGGAAAAAAGAATTGTCGAGGCCAACTGTAAGTAAATGTTCTAAAAAAAATTGATTAGGGTTGAACCCTCTTAGCCTTTCAGCATATCTTAGGTTCAAGTTGTTGAAATGGGCTGCAAATTCATCAATTTTGTTGACGTTCCTCAACACGAAGTCCCCGACTTTCCAAAGCAGAGGAATGAACTGTTTTTTTCTCTTCTCATGGAATAGATGCAACCAGTAGTTGTATTGCCTTGCTATTTCTGTAACAAACATTTCGTCTGTAATGTGACATGGAAGGAGAGCAGGTTTTTCCTTGGAGCCAAAAATGTTTATCACTCTGTAATTCTCCATTTGTTCAAGTGCCCCCTTCCTGTCCAAAAATTTGGTTCCCTAGTCAGATATGCAAGGAGCATCTTCTCCTAATAAGGCCTGGTACCAAAAGGTTACTGGGTCGAATTCCCAGTTTACCTTCTTGGACAGAGACAGTTTTGGAAACTGACAGCAATGTGCTATCGCGAAAACCAAATAGGATGACATAAAATTTATTCTCATTTTTTAAGCTTGACAATTGGGAACAAATTTCATGGGAAATTAGCTTCCCCCAATAAAAAATGGCTTGTTCCTTGACTGTGAAATACAAAATTTAAAGAACCATGCGGGAAATAGTTGTTGTGGATTCCTGTCCCGTTATTCTTGTAAACAACCAGGCAATTTCCCGGAATTGATTTCTAAATGAACTAACCTGCAAGTTTGTGATATCTTCAGGAAATACCATCGAGTCTTCCAGGAACTTGGGCAAGAGGTCCAACCCATTATTATGCTTTCTTAGGAATTGCTTGGAGTCTTCTCCTATGAACATCAATGTTGGCTCTAGCAATCTTAACATCTAGCGGAAAATCTGAGGTGAAAAAGAAACAAAAGAGTGGTCCCGCAGTGGAATAATTCTTTGGCCTGAAATATATTTATCGATGCACCAAGAGACCAGCTCCATACAGTCAAAAACTTCAGGGATACAGCCTGCACGAGCAATCCAAAAGGTCCAAATTATTTCGTTCTGGACAGAAGGGGATGAGTAGTAAGAATACGTCTTAGGCCATTGGAAGTTCTAGTCCTCACGCCTGAAGATGTTCATTGTATCTCCACAGAGTTGTTGTCAAGTTGGTGCCATAAGTTTATGAGAACATTTGTTTGCTCCAGACGATGATTGAAATGAACAGTTGGAGGGGATAATATAACCCTCCGCAAATGTTGGTTCAATGCGTGTGAATGGAAAATCTCCTCGAGCCTTTCACTCATTAATGGCAATCTCTATGGGTGTTGCATGATGAGTTGTTAGTAGTAAATCTTACTTATTGCATATTTAGAAGTGTGAAGGTGGCGGGTACAATGAAGAGCAATTAAGGATTGGAGGTTTCGTGAACGCGCCAACCCGACGACGTGCGCACGACAATCCATAATGTTTGAAATTAACACTCGGGAGGGATAATATAACCCTTTGCAAATCTTGGTTTAATGCATATTAATGAGAGATCTCCTCGAGCATTTCGCTCATCAATGACAATCTATACGGTTCCTGCATGATGAGTTGTTAACATTAAAGCTTACTAATAGCATATTTAGAAATAAGACCTTATATCCTTATA